>MNCI01005598.1:14808-25531 GCA_015680685.1 Gnetum montanum | reverse complement strand
CACCAGATATCCTTGTTAGGTCCATGTTCATGATATTGAATTAACGGTTTAGACACTTAATCATGTCCAAGATTGGTGATGATATTGGCTTAAATTTCAATATAAAAAATATATGATATGGGATATTTCTTTTCAAGTTCTTTCTAATAGAAATCTTCCCCCTAGAGACTACCAACCCTTAAATGAACAATGGTTCCAATAGTGGCGACAATATAGTCATGATTCAGAGATTTCTTGGATATCCTATTCCACCATAATTTGACAAAGGCTATCAATTTTACTATAACAGTAATGTTTATTTACTTTCTGTGCAGCATTATGGATGGAGAAATCATTTTAAGTTTTCATATGGAGTTAATTACTAAATCATGAAGGGTTTTCTAATCAAGATCATGAGGTGTATTGAATGTGATAATTTTTTTTGATAGATTAGGTTTCATCATGAAGGGCTTTTAATTGTTGTTGAATCATGGAGGTTTTCTAATGATGGAGTTATTTATTGGATGATTGAGGGGTATTGTCTACTATATGAAGGAGGCATGGAACAGCGTAGATAGTCGGTAAGTATAATTTTAAATTTTTTAACTCCACCAAGGCTAGTCCCAAGCCCAGGTCTAAAAAAGGAGGGTTGGTTTCAGGTGAGCAATGTGGCCATGAAAAAACATTCCGGTTCAACTCCTAAGCTAAAATTCTAAATGTGCCATCAATGTCTAAATCTTGATAGCTATCAAATCTTGCTTATGCACAAGCTCATAAGCTTGTTACCACAATTCTTGGGTATCACCAAACGACTTAAAATAATCCTCTATAGATTCCGTTTAAGATGACAAAAGAAACCATTTGGCTTGCACACAAAAAATATGTTAACCAATGCTCTTCTACCAAGGGTCCTCAGAATGGCAAAACTAAAAGGCTTATGCAAGAAAGCATAAATGGAAAACAATTATAAGAGATGGGTGTAACGACGGAAAACATCGGTCACTGGAAAGTACCAAATGAAAATCCGTGTACACAGTCTTAACCACGGATCCGTGCAAGGGCCGTGCTGGAGAAAACGAATCCGCGGTCCCTTGAAAGGTCTTGTCGATTAGACAGGGACTTACTCAATTAGTAAATTGACGAATATTGCAATATTATGCGTATTATATATAGATATTCCGTGAAACAAATTGATTCGATGAATCGAAAAAGGAGTAGAAAAGGCATATGTACTTAATCTAGAATTTTTCAAGAAACAAATGCCTAGATGGTTATCTTACCTACAAGGTAATTTTATATAGCCCTACTAGCAATCATACTATCCAAGTGAGGCTTATCCTTAATAGCAAGAGAAATACCAACCGTAATGACAACAACCATAAGCATGGGGAATACCACTGTCAAGGCAACAATATCCATATAGGCATTTGGATCCCTATGGATATTGTGTCCAATGTCCAATCTCTTCAAGAAATATTTTTGTCCATACCTCTTCTTCCTACTATTCACCAAAATACTATAGATCCACCACCTCCTACATGGATCCAAATTCTTACACACCTCAACTGGTAGTTGGTTGGTTCTTCACTCTAAGCTTTAAACCCTTTACCATTAGTACTACCACTAGTCATGCAAGGAGAACTACCAATGTAACCACAACAACAAAGCACTACCAAGGAAGTGACCACATAAGAGGATGTGATAACAAGTGAGCCATGATTCAAGAAATTTCCCTTCTTTAAGGTAAGCCTAGAAAAGGTTCAAAGAATAGGGAGTTCATCTTACTTTGTCTCATCCATATACAATCCTTAGAAAAACACTATGCTTCCAACATTTACTAAGAGAAATCTAACAACTATCATGGTTACTCAAATGGTAACAAATTGGATTAAAGTAAGAGTACTTTGCAAAAAGAGAATAGATCCTAAAAGTCCTTTAGTTTATCTCCAAATAGAAAGACATAAACCATGCAAAGCTTTGCTATATTATGGGTTAGAAGTGAATCTTATCTCATAAGACATGTATAAATCCTAGAATCTTCCCTTGGTAAAGAATAGAATCTTACAAATTGGTTAATTTCTATTCCACTTAAACAAATAAAGGATGTAATCACCACCACAACTGGCTAGTCTTATCTTGCTAATTTTCTAGTCATACATGTGGGAAAGAACATAGGAGAATTTCCTATAATTATGGGAAGAGCATAGCTTAGTATTATGGAATCTAAGCTTGGAATTAGAAATATGTCCTTGGAGATTTTCAAGGAAGATGAAGCTAGAATTATCCAAAGATACAGAGTTCAATGTATCGCATATAGTGATAACAATTGTAATTATGCGCAAAATATTTGGACCACATAACATGATGCCATCAAAACATATAATAGATGTGTGTATAACAATGTTTGTACATAGAAACCACTAGACAAAAAGTTACCTAGTGGTTGATCACTAAAAAAGAAGCAAAATCTAATATATGCATGAACCCTATAGTGATAGTAAAAATTGGTGCTAGAAAATCAAAATGATTTGTGCAAAATAGCTTTGATTCCAAGATCCATAGGCCTTAGAAGCATTTGGAGTGCCTTAAATGGTCTAGCTAATTATGTAAGGACTTAAAAATTCTATTTCCAAATGTGTTAATAAAAATACGAGAAAACATGTAAATAATAATTTTAGTGTTGAACTAAAAGAGAAAGATGGAAAAAATATGTGAAATAATAATATGGCTAAAACAAACACTACAAAATTTACATTAAATACTGCAAAAAATAACATTTTTTAAAATAGAGGTTTAGATGGTACACATTATTAGCTTTAAAAGCCTGCCAATATAAGAAAAATCTTGTAAAAACTAGTGTAGGGTGCAAGGTGTATTTTGCACTTGGATCTGTACTTCTCTCCTGATTGATTTGTACTATAATCAATGTTACTACCAAATCTATTATTCTAGTGATCTACGTTGAAAAATGTTGTAAGAATTTCTGCTTTATTGCTAGAAAAGGTCTTTGTTGCTCTCTCTTGCTGCTAAGTGATCTCTCTGCTAAAGATGTACAAAAAGATCTAAAAATAGTGTCAAATTTGGTATTCACATTTTGTATTCATAGACTTGGAATTTGCTATGTTGGTGTTTGTTACAGTTCCATACACTTATTGGAGCATTACATGATGTTTTGGGTCGTATAAGTTAAGAACCCAAGTGTCATATGATGCCACAATGTGTGGGACTAGAATATGTAGCATGGGAGGCAAAAATCTAGTTTTAGTGGTCTATAGAGCTTATTTTCAAGGCCCAAACTACAACATGTAGGTTACTAGAATTTTTTGATTTCTTTTTCCCAAATTTGATAGCATATTTGGCATTTTAGCCTTCACACACTAGTGTAAATGAAATTCACGGTAGGTGGGTTGCAAATTTTACTTTTACACATAAAAAATGGTCCAAAACTTTGCTAAAATAAGGCCACAGGGTTGGATTTTTGATGGAAAAATAAGGCAATTACTTTTGCCTTTAGATCCCCACCAAAGTTACAATTAAAATCTTGGCTACTAGGCTTTTTTTTGCAACATGAATTTTCCTTGAGGTGTTTCATTGGCCCCTCTTTATTGATGTTTTGAGGATTGACCTGAGAGACGTAAACAAGAATTTGAAACACTACCATGAGTTCATCACAAATGCTTCCTTTCCATAATTGATTTTGTAGCTGTTGAATCATGCCAAGAAGTACTCACAATAGTGAAATCATGTCACAATGGAATATCGAGAGTTTGGGATGATATGGTAGCTATGTGGAATATGTGAATGATTACATGGACTAGAAAAGAATTCAAAATGTGTTCATATCATGGTTACAACATAATAGTGACATGTTTGTTGAACAAGGAGATCTTTGTGCTTTGTGCTTGAACTAGTGGTTACTCGAAGATGTTTAGAGGAATCATCACTTTGTAATAGGATTCTTTGGCCACTTGGTTTTCTCTCTCTCTTTTTCTTGAGATAAAAACCTTCATTAGATTTCCTTGCCAAGGCCAAATTTTCATTTTTTCATTAAATGAAGTATATTCAATGAACTTGATGATTAAGCATGTTGAAAATGTCACATGGCCATGGTGCATGAATGTAAAACATAGATTTTCATTGTTATCAAGGTAATAAGGACTATAGTTTGGTTATGAGGTTGTGGCTTGGAAGGGGTAATAGAAATGACGTAAGGTAAGCATTGTTGGTAAGGTTGAACAAGCTAACTGAACCTCATGTATGGAGATCACATGGTGACTCATTGCTGCAATGAGGCACACCCCCACAATGACTCTAAGTTTATCCTACAAACACAACTCCAAGAGGACAAGAAAATAAATGAAAGAGTACATGTGATTAGAAGAGATTACATAAGGTAATAGGAAAATATAGGCTACTATTGGTTGCAATTGATAGAACATGTAAACTCTATTTTTTGCTTTACAAATTCATACAAAGTTTGTAGTATTTTGGAAAACCAAAAAAAAAAGTTAAGAAATGATGTAGGGTCACTTGTTGTAGGCTGCTAGAATTGTTAATGGTCATCATTTGTCTAAACCTATGAAAAAAGATAAAAAAAATAGGTTAACATTAGATGTAATAAAGTACATGTAAAGGCTTTGATGTTGCCTTGTAGGACTTTGGTGATTTTTCGAGCAAGCTAAGATTCTATTTAGGAACTTGGTTTCTAATGTTTTCTTTCCACCATTGTGGATTGAAATGGGAACTTCAACCAAGGATTCCTTTATGATATTTCTAACTTCAAGGTCAAGAGTAGTCGGGCCATTTCAAGGTATTAAGCCTATATGATAAAAGAAAAAGTCTTTGAGGCTTAAGGTTTAAGTGTTCAAGGTTAATTTATTCAAACAACATCACTAGAAGGGTCACTTAGGCTTCAAGGCTAGTTAAATTTTCTTTCTCATCTTCCTAGCTCAATCTTGCATATAAACATAAGCATATCAAGTTGCATATGCATGATATGATTGTTAAATAGTATTAAAATAATGAAAAATACTATAATAATAAAGCAAGAGAAGACAAAATAATGTCAAAATTATGTAGAACAAGATGAAACACAATAGAATGAGGTAAAATAAGGTAAAACTAGGCAAAAAAAAGCTAGAATAGGGTGCAAACGATGCAGAATAAGGTTAAATGAGGGTCAAATAAGGTCAAAATAATGTAAAATAATGTAAAATAAGAGAAAATAAGATCTAAATGATGCCAAATGATGTCAAATGATGTCAAAATGAGGTAAAATGAGGCTAAAAAGGTTAAATAATGTCAAAATGATATAAAATGGTGAACAATGATGCCAAATGATATCAAATGATGTCAAATAACATCAAATGATGTCAAATGATATCAAAATAAATTCAAACAAGGTCTAATGAATTTGAATGAGGTTAACAATTATATTGAATAATAATATTTAATTTTTTGTTTAAAATATGTAAAAATCTATTGAAATCAAGTTATAAAAGAAAGGAATAATGGGTTTTTGTGGTCAAACTATTTTAAAAAGTTAAAAATTTATATTTCTAACATGTGGGGGCTATTTCCATAGTGTGTGAGCACTGTTTGATACTTCCATAGCATATGGGACCTAGATCCTCAATGTGTGAGAAATGTTTGATACATCCATAGCATGTGGGACATAGATCCTTAATGTGTGAGCACTATGTAACATATCCACAGTGTGTATGGCCTATGTAGGAGAGGTTCAGGGCTTGTTCAATCATTCTGGGTAATGTATGAATAAGTTTGGCCAAGGTTGTGACTTCTTGATGTTCCACACACTGTCATAGTATGTGGGACTAGATTTTCTAGCGTATGAAGAAAAAAATCAGTTTTGATAGCATGTGGAGGTCAATTTCTTGATTGATTTCCTACCTAGAGTGTATGAGATTTTTGATGATTTGTTCTAGGTCTTGTGGGATATACTAGGTAGTGAATGAGTAATTTTGGGCATGATGATTATAAGTGTAGGCCTTGCACACTGCTCCACATACTACCACAATGTGTGGGCAATCTAGGATGGATTTCCAATGTCTAGGACCTAAATCCTTAGTGTGTAGGCACTCATGTGTGGATTTTTGGCACATAGAGATTTTGTTGATTTTTTTGGGTCTTCTAAAATCTGCTCGATAGCATGTGAGGCTATATGAGTAGCATATGGTCCATGTCGACTAATCAATTTTTATGTTTTTGTCCCAAATAATACCCCACATGTTGGCACAATGTGTGGGACTCATGAGTGTAGCATATGGGCTAAGAACCCAAGTATGGTAGCATATGGCCTTTCATTCCTTAGTTAATTTCTCTTGTCCAACATATGGAGCTCTTGGTAGTTTAGATTTAGGATTGTGAAACCTACCTATCAGTTAGTTTGACTAGTCTGATAGCATGTGGGACTCTAGAGGTTAGTTTCAAGTCTACATGCAATGTATTTAGTCAATTTTCTTACATAGTATATAGGTTTTTTTGTATTTTTTTCTAGGTTTTGGGGGACCCATTGGATAGTGTATGGACATGTTTGGATGAGTAAATTGTTTTTTTTACTCCACACACTACTCTAGAGGCTAGCCCAATGTGTGGAACTCATGTAGGTAGTGTGTGAATCAAGATAAGGCTTTCCTATGTTCCACACATTGCTTCACACATTGCCACAACATGTGGGACTTGGATTCCTAACATGTGAAGTTAAAATCCAAGTTTTATAGCATTTAAAGATCAATTTCTTAGTGTATGTGAGTCCTGTGTGTAGCATGTGGGCATATAGGAAGGATGTTTGTCTTAAAACCTAGCGTATGAGCTAATCTCCTTGCTAATTTTCCATCTATAACATGTAGGAGCTAGATTTATGCCCTTAAACCTAAATACTTAATATTTTTCAGTGATTTTTTCTTCTACCCATCTCCTATGCCCAACACGTTACAATAGATCTAAGAGTTTCAAGCTTCCTTCTATAGTAGTTAAGGTAGAACCCTACAACCATGGTAAAGAAGATTTGATTAACAAGTCAAAACCCAAGATTAAAAGAGGTAGAGGAGGTAGTACAGATCATTTTTAGTCTTCTAGATCCATCTACGAGTGAAGGATCTTCTTCAAGAACTACTAGGTATTAATCTTCTATCATTTTTTTTTCAATTTTTAACCAAATTGTGGAAATTTTTTTCCATCTCTAAGCTTAATTTGATCAAAATTTTACATTATGACTATGTCGAATCTAGGGTTTAGGTGTTTTGATTATGTTGAAGAGGAAACTTGGAATTTTGGACATCTTTTGGAAAAGATTTAAATTTTTTCCTAAACCCATATGTAGCATTGGTGTCATATTTCCACCTATTTTGGCCAAATTTCATCATTTTTTAGCTTGTGTATGGATAGATTTATGAGTTTTGACTATATCAAACTATTGTTTGGGGTCTTTTAGCTATCGTGAGGGTGAAATCAAAATTTTAAAATTTTTTATTGTAAATATTTGAATTTTTTCTCATCCTAGTGCACAACATTTTGGCCTATTTTCTAGGATTTTTACAATTTTGTATGGAAAAACTAGCAATGTTGATGATTTTTTGATCACTTATGGTTAACATTATGGATTCTTGGGGATGCAAGATGTAGTGTTGGTGGTTTCTAGATCATGTTTAGATTTTTTAGAATTTTGGAAATTTTTTTTAAGAGCTTTACTACAATCAATTTACTACAAACCAAGGTTTTTTGCAAAAAAATTTGGTAAGAATTAGGGTTTCCTACACTTGTAAATGTAGCATTAATGGTGAATTTAGGTTTCTTAGAGCATGTTCTCTACATCTAGGATCAAAAATAAGTTGTTTGTTAAAAAAAATTTCTAAGGTTTTTCCTAGCCTTAGGATATAGCCTTGGTCAATTTTTGGTTTGGTTGTAGAGTTTTGGGTTTTTACTAGTCAAGTATTGATAGCGTTTGGATGCTTGGCCTTGAATTTAGCATTGTTAATTTTTTTCATAGTCTCATGGCTAGTGTGTGGCACTTCCCAAGCTTGGCAACACAATGTATGAAGGTTTTTGGGAATTTTTCATGGGAGGAATGACAACCTATGAGCTCTTGGAGCTAAGAAAACTTGTGTTTTTTACCACCACTTTTCTCATATTCCCAACATTTGGGATTATTGGGATGTTTGACCATTGTTTTTTTTTTTTTGAAAATTCCATTCACTAGATCCCAGTGCTATCAATCCTAATGTTATGTTTTAATTTTTTTTAGTGTGGTTTTATGTTCTAAAAGTTTGTGGTTTTCTTGTCTACAAGCCTCTGGTGTTGATAGTTATGGCTCCAACAAGATTCCATATCCTCCTCCCATAGTATGAACAAAGCTATTGATGTTGATAATATGCTATCATATCTTAGATGTTATGGCTCCTAGTTGTTGCTAGTTATAGTTTAGAGGTTGGTGTATGTTACACTATGTAACTATGGCTATTGTTATGGATATTTGGCTATACTCAATGGTGTTGTATTTTGCTCTAATTTAACATTGTTTTTTGGCCACATATTTTTAGTTGTTTTTATGTTTTATATTTTTTCTATGTTTTACATGTTTTATGAAAACATAAAGAGTAAATGCAGGTTGTAAGTCAAGGAAAAAATGAAAGACAAGGTTACAAAGTAAAATAAGTAAATAAGATACGATGTAATAAAGTTGTAAAACAAGGCATAAATGTTAAAGTGAAAACTATGAACATTTCCATGAAGTAAACATGTCATAATGTATGAACAAGGGAAGATAAGTTAGCTCATATATTCACTAGTTTTAGGCCTTGGTATCACCAGTTTTAGGCCTTGGTAGGCCATGGTGTTGCCAATTTTAGGTCTTGATGGCCCATGACTTTACTAGTTTAAGGCCTTGATAGGCCACTAGTTTTATGACTTGGCAAGCCATGGTATTGCTAGTTTTAGGTCTTGGTGGGCCATAGTGTTGCTAGTTTTAGGCCATGGTAGGCCATGACTACACTTGACTAGTAATTATGAGATAATATTAAGAGAGCATACAAGAATAAAATGAATATGGAAACATGATATAAGGATAGAAAAGTAGATAAACAAGCATTGATGAAAGTCAAGATAAGATGATTATGATGGCTTTTTTGCTTGATCTTTGATAGATCAAGGGGTATCTCATGCACAATCTTAGTTTTATCATTCCTCTTATTTGATATGATAATTGGAAAGCATTCTCATTGGTGATGTAATGTTGTAGAGTGGGCAATGTTAGCATTGTTATTTTTGTTGTTGTTGTTTTTGGTCCTACCTTAAGTGTCAAGAGTTTCATCTTCAAACTTCACCTTCAAATTTNTCTTCAAACTTCACCTTCAAATTGTTTTCAATGTCAACATTGTTAACAGATGATAAGAATATATTGTCTCCATAGATTATAAGTTTTCCATCCTCATACTCAAAGCTTAGCTAACCACATTCTTCCTAGGATCAAGTTAAAACCAGGTGCTTTCTTAACCACTAGGAAGTTTGCACATGTAGAGAACTATTTCCTGGCTACAAAGTCTAAGGACATAGAATCTCATATAGCTACCTATGATCCATTGAATGACGTAAGCATAGAGGTGGATGTTTTTTGGATGTTTTTAGTTAGGCCTAATCATTCCATAGTAGTAAATAGTATTACATTGGTAGCTGCCCTATTATCCATATGAACATGATGAACCTTATACCTACCAACATGTATGATAATGAGGAGAGAAGAAAATAGCACTTCTCCATTGCATGGGTTAATCTTCACTTTACTATTATGAAAGATGAGTGTGGGTTCATGCTTTTTTTTTTTTCTAAATTGAGTTTTCTCAATGATAGAGTAAATGAATTATTTGTTAGTAGGCATATCTTTACTCATTGAAATAGAGATAAACATTTGAACTAGTGCATCTCTTTGAGTAGGAGAATTCAAGACTAGGTTATATAGGTTTAGTGATGTGTTCTTTTGTTTTAGGGATTGTTCGACTATTTTATTATTGTGAGAAAATTATTTTCCTTAGCATGTGATTTTTCAACCTTGGTAGTTTTAATTTCCTCCATCCTTCCTAGAATCTTTAGCTCATGTCTTGGCATGCATTGCTTGGATCCCTTTTGATTCTCATTTGGTTAACTGGTTGACATAGTTTGAGTAATGGAGTTCACTAGTAGAGCTAGTCTTGATGTAGGCTTCAGTAGGTTAACTTGCTTCAAAGCCTTTTGTTATTGACTATCTTTAGTGGACTTAGTTATTGGTTTAGCGATAGTTTATTTTCATTGTTGTTGTGGTGATGGTTTCTTGTTAATTGTTAAGTTATTGGCCATAGTTTATCATAGGTTTGCTTGTAAATGGTGGAGAGACCCTAATAAAGAATGGTTATCTAGCATTATAGGGGTTGGTAGCAATGTGTTTGGATCATGATGTTGATGATACTAAATAGGAAACATGTATAACAAAGGGCTCCTTGGGAGCTAGAGGTGATGGTACCCATATGACAAAGGGCTCTTTAGGATTTAGGTTTTGAGGTTGAGTACTAGTTGGTGACACTTTGATAACAAATGGTTCTCTAGGAGGATTAGGCCATTTGATTGCTGTGAACAAGCTATAGTATAAGAATTATTTATAGTGTTTGGATGGTCAAGTTCATTCAACATCAACTCTCTATGATCAATCATCTTTTGAAGATCATCTTTCAATGCTAGGAAAAAATTGGCATCATGA
>MNCI01005598.1:0-14700 GCA_015680685.1 Gnetum montanum | reverse complement strand
TCTAGCTATCTTGTAGAGACAATCATGCCTCTTACAAGCTTCTCTAGATAGTTACTTATGTTGAATATGATTATCTTTAAGAAACTATTATAGAAGCTCAAAGGGATTCATGAGCAACTTAGTATATTTAGACCTATCTTTGCACTCAAAGTTTGGTCCTGGTTGGTTGGAAATGTACAAAGTAGATGGCTAAGATGGGTCAAAAGATATGTTACATGGCAATGATTCTACCTTTTTGCTTGTTTTGACTCTTTTGTGGTTACAACCGTGGTTATTTACACTTTTTTGATCTTATCCTTATCATTCCTTGAGTGTTGGTTCTTGTAGGCCACATAGGTTAGATCATTGTTATCTTCAATAGTCTTCTTGATGTTCTTAATTTGTGAAAATACTTAGCTCATTGATTAGTTATCTAAGTAGTAGAGCTTTGATTTGATGAAGTCATTCACTACTCCCTTGAAGATGACCAAGAGGTGGGTGTTAGAGATGAGCTCGAGAATTTCATTGAGGATCACATTCCATCTTTCAATGAACATTTGGATAGGTTTAAGTGGCCCCTATGTCACTTTCATAAGTTAGTATAAGGTTGTATTAGGCTTTAATTTGTATTTGAAGTGGTTGACAAATTGGTTTATCAAGTCTTCAAGAGAGGATATGAAACCTCTAGGTAAGATTTGATACAAGTTCAAAGCCTTTTTTTAGGGACATAGGGAAAATCTACAATATCATGTAAGGTCATGCTTCCAATAGCAGACATTCAGACTAGAAGGTAACAATATGTGCGTTAGGGCTTCCTTCACCATTGTATTTGGTGAAGTTTGGAATAGGCATGCTTGTAGGTAACGTGATTTGGTGTATGGTAGGATTGATGGGATCATCTTGATAAAAGTTCATGCCATTTACTATTTATGATGTATTGCCTTTGAGTTCTTAAAATGTCTTAGTAAGGTATTGGATTAGCTAAAAGACTTAATCTAGGCCTTGCGGAGCTCCTGATGATTACACTTGAGGTTGCATAGTTTGTGGCCATGAAATGTATGATGGTATGAATTGGAGAGGTTTTATGACTACTATTGTAGGAGGGCTAAACATGGAAAATAATGTTTGAATAGGGACATGTGGAGCAAAGGAAGTGTTGGAAATGAATGGATTATGTGAAATACATGGAATTTGCATTCCAAAACAAGGACTAGCCAAAGTTGTAAAAGGTTGAGGCATGGAGGGGATTACTAGCAGAGGTTGAAGTACTATGGAAAATGGTGCTAAGGTAAACAAGGAAGTAGGTAAGGGAGTGGTTTGAGAGGCTTGATCCATAGAGATCACAAGAGGTGCTTGGTTCACTACTGAAGTAGGAGGCACAAAATTGCACATGGTTACCTCTAGAACATATCATTGTAAAAGATCCCCTAAGAACATATTTAGTTTGTAATTAGCTTTGAACTCATCCTAATCCTCTTGGTGAGATCCTAAATTGGCTTTTTTAGTTACTTCATTGTCATCGTTTGCACTTACCAACTATGCCAACAAGTGCATGTAAGATTTGGATAATTCAATATGGTCATATGATGAATAGATGTATTCCTTCCCATCCTTGTGGGTTAACTCATAGTGATGCTTGGTGTCAAAATTCTTGCATAGGATGCATAAACCTATGTGGATTTTTACATATGAAGTTATGGTATTGTTTGTCAATGTTTACTTGAATTGGGTTAGGTCCTACTCACTTAAAAAACTACCTATGCTTCACTATGGCTAGGTCCTTAGGATCATATACATGAGCAAATTCCTAGTTTGAGAACATGAAAACTATGTTGTATGATTGTATGGTTGAAACAAAAGGCATAAAATGTAGGGGATTATTTAATTGGTCAAGTGTAGTAAGGTTTCAAAGGTTTTTAAGGTCTTAAACATGCTATCAGCTTGTAGTTTATAAGGCTCATGATATATGAAATTAGAGAATGAGTAGCTACAACATGTAAAACTTGTATCATGTAAAGCTCATAGCATGTGAGACTACAACATGTGAGGCTATAGTTTATAAGGCTTTAGTGTGTAAGTTTTACACACTAAATCCTTTTACACTATAGCATTTACAACATGTAGAGCTCATAGCATGTGAGACTACAATGTGTGAGGCTGTAGCATGTAAGTATTCAATGTGTAAGACTGTTGCATGTAAAGTTGCAAAGTGTAAGGCTTTAGTGCGTAAGACTTACAACATGTGAAGCTTCACAATGTGTGGGACTATAGTGTGTAAAGCTTCACAATTAGGATGTAAAGCTTACAACATGTAAGACATGCAGTGTGTAAGCCTATAGCATACAAAGTTATAGTGCATGAAACTATAGCTCGTGAAGTTGCAACATATGAAACTATAATTGCAACAACAACAATAATTCTAAATATCATATAAAATTAAGAAAAAACTATAAATGATTTAGCATGTATAGAAAGAAGAGAAGGGAAAACACTACACATCATACTAGTAAAAATAATGATTTTGATTGTAGAATCCCAAGTGTAGAAAATAGGGGTAGTGCTATGCATAGCAACTACAAAAATTACTTTTTTCTTGGTATATGGGTGAAATTGGCTATAATATAAACATTGGGTTACAAAAAAATCAAAAATAATTTTTAGTTTTGGTAGATACACTACATCCAAAGAAGACACAAACAAAAAAGTATTTTTTGTGGATAGGTTTTGGGTTGAGAAGTTAGGAAGAGATCCTTCTTTTAGCACTAGAAAATTGTAGTGACAAAAAAAATCAATGCTAGAAAACTAAAGTGATCTATATGAATAGTTTTAACTCAAAGATCCATAGACCTTGGAAGGATCTGTAGCACCTTAAATGATCTAGTTGGTTAATCAAGAACTTAAAAAATTTTGTTATCAAGTAATGAAATAAAAATGAGCAAAAATATATAAATATAAAATACAACACTGATTTTGGAACAAAGAAAGAGTGAAACATTATGGCTAACCAAAAGAAAATGCAAACTTTGTATTAAGGACTGTAAACAATGGTTAAAGAATAGGTTTCGAATAGGATAGATCAAGGCTTTCAAAAATCTTGAGAATAGAAAATATCTTTAAATAACTGGTGTAGGATGTAGAATGTGTTTTTCACTTGGATCTATACTTCTCTTTTGACTAATCTACATTGTAATCAATGTAACTATTAGTGTGGATTATAGAACTTAGAGGGGGGGGGGGAGATGAATAATTTTCCCAAATTGAACCTTTATAAAACAAAGTGCACATATGAATTTACGTGGTTTCCCAACTTGGGTAGTCCACACTTAAGGGGTAGATCACAAACACACCTCCGAACTTTGTTGTTCTCAAAATTTGGTTGAAGGGTCCACACCCTGTACAATTGTCAAGCCCTACTCTAGAGTGTTGTATCATAGCACCAATCACTCAACCCTACAAGGTCTCATTAGGCTTAAAAGTGTGGTTTCAAGGCTTCCACAACCTTTACAATCTTGAGCTCCACACTAGTGTTATACCATAACACCAACAACTTAATCCCACAGGATCCCTACAAGCTCAAGGAACTCAACCCTGTAGGGCAACAAGAATAAGAATTACAAGGAAATATTACAAATCAATTTTTTGATCCTTATACAATTAGGTACAATACACTTTACAATCCCAAAAAAGATAAGACAATAAAGAGCAACATAGAATTCAATGATTACAAATGATTGTACAATGAATACAATAAGGCTTGCAAATTTTTCAATGCACATTAAATCTTCTTATAGCTATTGTGTTGCTAAATCCTTCTTGAAAATTGTTCAATGGATAGCTAATGATCATTAATAGTCATGGGAGATTTCTTTCTTATGCCTAAGAAAACTCTCTAAATTTGCCTTCAAATATTGGAAAACATATTTATTTCCTAAAAGATGTCTTTCTAAAGTCTTCATCTTGGAAGATGTCTTTGCTCAGTGGAAGACATTTTTATATATTTGGTCTAAATTTTATAAAGACATCTTTGCCTCATGAAATACATCTTTGGTTGGGGAAAGATGTCTTGCTATTTCTAAAGACATCTTTTTCAATTTTCTCTGAGTTCACCCCAAATCTACCAAGATGTCTGCTACTTCCAAAAGACATCTTTCTTCACTTTCTCTTTTATGATGAATGCATCATTCCTTGTCTACAACCTTGATCTTTTATATGATTTATCCTTGTCCATGTTCTTTGGATGTTAGTTTGAAGGCATGTGGGTGACCTCCTCCTTTGAGGTCTAGGATAGTTTGTTCCTTGTCCTCTTTAGCTCATCTTGGTTTTTTGTGTACATAGTTTTACAAACACAATAACCATACAATCATAAAAATAAATTTTTTCTCAATTTTACTTAACATTTTAATCACACCAAAACACACCAAAAGGTCCACAAGCTTCCCCTTTTTAGTGATGTTCAAAACTTAAGAAAATGGGTTAGTGATCATACCAATATAACCATACTATTCTTCCCCTTTTTAAATAGCAACAAAAAGGATAATGTGCATAAACTTGGGCAGAAAAGATAGAAAAGAATAATAATATCCAAATTATATGGAGATACAAGTATCACTCATAATCCTAAAAATATATAGGGAGTATGTATTTATCATGTCCATGAATAGGTGTCCCAAAATTTAGCAAGAGCTTAATAAACCTTCCAAGTGAAATTCAACCTTGAAGTGAAATTCTTTGAAAATTAAGCAACCTTTCTTGAAAAAAATCATTCATTAGTATTGCAAGGTGCTTGGAATTTAGATATTCTTCATCTTTATAAAACATTAGCAAATGGGCATATCTTGATGGTGAGGTAAATATAGCCATGCAACTTCACAATGGAAAACCATTGATGTCAGATGAATACAGTCTAATAGAGTAATCATGTTATTACTCATAATGTAGTAGGTAATGTACTACATCCTCCACTTAAGGCATGAAAATTAAGAACTAATATTTGGAGGTCAAAACAAGGAACAACAATTAAATCAATAAGAACCATCAACATCTAATTTTTAGGGTCAAAGCTATGAGTGAGACATGCATGCTCCAATGTTTATTCAAGGAAATGTAACATTCAAAACCATTGATCAAAAATAAAACATGCTAATAAATATACATTAATACACTTATTGAATTTCTCTCCTAATGTAAGTATGATCATGTAAAAATAGTTAGTAAATACAAAATATCAAAGACACAGCATGTAGAAGCAGGTGTTCCATCAAGTATCACATAAATAGAAAAGTAAAAATATTACAAGTTTTGCCACATATATATCAAGAACTAATCCAAGTTTTTCAACCAATATTTGGGATTTAAAGGAAGTGTGAACATTGAGGAGCAAGTAATCTTTCTTCAAAATTAGTATTGATCTTCATCTTGGTAAATGAGCAAATAGCAATCTACAACTTGAAACCAGCCATGCCAAATTTCCAAAATTTGCATCTCAAAGCAAATTATTCAATGGATAACTCAATAAAAAGGATAGATACCTAAGAATGATCATTGCCTTGCCCATAATATCAACTACCTACTATATAAAAATAGATACTTCATGCTTAAGCTTATGACTGAACATCAAATAAGTGGGCTATTAGTTTAAGATCCATGAGGACCAACAGAGATTGATGCTAAAGATCAAAGATAAAGAAAAATGATCTAATAGATAGCATCATGTAATTCTAGATTCAAACAAAAGAATTTTATCAAAAGAATCTAAAAGTCATGCATGATTTGATTTTAGTACAAGTCAATACAACAAACATAATCATTTACAAACAATAGATGCTAATAAAGAACCAAGTATTCATATATCATTAAGTACCTTTTAAAGTCCTAATACACAACCATTCAAGAATTTTTCATCTAAAAAAGAAAATTATGTCTTGAGGTTCTTTTCTTGCTCATTGTGCATTTTTGGTTGAAGTCTCCAAAGACTCCCCCTACATAGGTGACCTCCAAGATAATTGAGAAGTAGGCTTCCCCTACATATGTGCTACTTACCTTGGGTTTTTAAGATCAATGTGCAAAAAGCACAAACACAATAGTATTGTATATCAATGTTAAGCTTAATTTGTGGAGATCTAGTTCTTCAACTAGAAATATTGATAAAGGTTTATCTCATTTTATAAATAGAAAAAATCATTCCAAAGACTATAAACATAGAAATGGATCATCATAAGATTTTTACATTGAGCAAGACAAGAAATCAAACTAAGGGAAATCATTACAAGTGCTATTATAAGTCTTCACAAAACCAATTAATAGAAGAAATGCTCTAGATGCGTATTCCACCATATATGATCTAGACATAGATAATTTAAGACTTCTCATACACTATCCTTATTAACTAGTAAGCAAAGAGATAGGGACTTACCTTGACTTACCTTGCTTGCCAATAAATTATGAAGATTAATGGAGTTTGAGATAAGGTCCCCTATCATGAAGTACCTCCTCATCCTTAGGTTCTCTTTCATTAGATCATGGATGTGATGTCTCTATTCATTCATTCTCCTTGTGATATAACTTTGAATCAATTTTCACATTAGTTTCAAAACTCCACATTTCTTCATTCTCACTTTTTGGTACCTGCACAATTTCCTTACCAAAGCTGTTTTAACAAGACCAAGCATTAATCTTATTTTGATCATCATGGTTAAGAGTTTGTATAAAACCACAATTTTTACATATAAAAGTAGTATTATCCTTAAGACCATAATTCTCAAACCTTACTATGATTGGGCTTTAGCTTGCATTTCGTGTGTTGCATCCTCTAAATTCTTTGCTTAATTTTTGGGAATCTCCTCATCTTGAATCTTACTACCATCATTGTTACAAGAGGTTAGTGGTTGAATCTTAGCTTTTATGTTTGAGATATCTTCCTTCATTTTAGCATGAATAGCATTTAACTTAGAAAGCACTATTTTCTTTACCTTCCTAATCAAATGATGTAAGAGAAAAATTTCTTCTTTAAATTCACTATACCTCTCATCACACTTACCATGTAGATGAGATGAGAAACTTTAGGAGAATTACATGCTTCTTCTTTACTTTGCTCACTATCATCCCAACTTATATAAAAGTTGGTCTTTTTTGATTCCTCATCATTGGATCTATTCTTTGGTTGAACTTTACTATCATTTGGATCACTAGGATATTTGAAGGCCATATGGCCTCTTCCTCCATAAACATAACACTCTATGGAAGAAAAGTCTAGATTAGAAGAATTTAAAAAATTTCTATCTCTTTCTATACCTTTGAAGAAATTTAACCTTTTTTGTCACTAAGATGTCCATTTGTTTCTTCTTATAAGCAGTTGTTGTAGTGTTCTTGGGAGAAGAGCAATCTCATCTTCTTTTCCTTCTTCATGCTCATTGACCCCCTTCATCTTGGAGGTAGTCTTTAGAGTAATAGGTTATTATTGAATTGGTCCTTTGCTTATGAGATTTCTTTCATAAGTGATGAGAGCACTTTCAAGTTCCTCAAATATTAGAGTTAAGAAATCTCTGATCTTCATGGTTGTGATCTTAGGCCTGAACTCCGATTGTAGAGTTTTGATGATTTTAATGATGATGTTGCTCTCAAGAAAGTCTTTCCCTATTTTTCTAATGACTACAACAAGATCATTAGCTCTAGAAAAATAATCCTTGAATTTCTCACCTTCTTGTATTTTGAGTTTATCATTTTCACTTTGTAAAAGTAACAATTTTGATTACTTAACAATAGAGGTTACTTCATAAGTAGCTTCTAAAGTTTACCAAGTTTCTTTGGCCATTTTACATCTTGATACCTTATTAAATTCAAATTTATTCAATGCATAATATAATTTTTTTTAAGTCAAACATGAACTTATCCTTTTCCTCTTGAGATCATTTGTTACGAGGCTTAATGATACCAGTGGTGTCATTGATGGGTGGAGCATAGCCATTCATGATTGACTTCTAGACTTCAAACTTCATGGATTCAAAGAACCCTTGCATTTAGGCTTTCTAATAACTTTGTGTAAGAAGTCCCCTCCATTATTCATTCTTAAAGTTGATGGTGAAATAAATAGTACCAAGCTCTGATACCATATGTGGATTGTAGAACTTAGAAGAGAGGACGGGGGGAGATGAATAAGTTCCTTAAATTGAACCATTATAAAATAAAGCACACACACAAATTTTTGTGGTTCCCCAACTTAGCAACTCTAGACTTGGAAAATAGATCCCAAGCACACCTTTGGACTTTGTTGCTCTCACAATGTATCCTATATAGTCATCAAGCCCCACTCCAAAGTATTGTATTGTAGCACCAATCACTCAACCCCGTAAGGTTTCGTCAAGTTTGGAAATGTGGTTTCAAGGCTTCCATAACCTTTATAATCTTAATCTCTACACTAGAGTGTTGTACCATAGCACCAATAGCTCAATCCTATAGGATCTCAACAAGCTTAACGAACTCAACCTCATAGGGCAACAAGAACAAGAATTATAAGGAAAGATTGCAACTCAATTTGCCGATCCTTGTATAAGTAGGTACAACACAATTTACAATCCCAAAAATGATAAGACAATGAAGAGCAACAAAGAATCCAATGATTACAAATGATTGTATAATAAATATAATAAGGCTTGAAAATTTTCCAATGCACATCAAGTCTTCTTATAACTACCATGTTGCTAAATCCTTCTCAAAACTCTTGTAACGTCTAGCTAACGGTCACTAACAGTCATGGGAGATCTCTTTCTCATGCTTGAGCCATCTCTTTGAATTTTCCTTCAAATATGAGAATTCATCTTTGTTTCTTGAAAGGCATCTTTTTGAAGTCTCCATCCTATAAGATGTCTTTTCTCAATGGAAGACATCTTTCTGTATTTGGTTTGCATTCTATAAAGATGTCTTTACCTCATGAAAGATATCTTTAGCTAGGGAAAGATGTCTTGTTGTTTTTGAAGACATATTTCTAAATTTTCTTTGAGTTCACTCCAAATCTACCAAGATGTCTGTTTCTTCCCAAATATGACTTTCTTCACTTTCTCTTGCATGATGAATGCATCATTTTTTGTCTACAACCTTGAAATTTTGTATGCTTTAATGATGTTCACTTTGCTTGTACAATATCTGGTCCTTGTCCACCTTCTTTGGATGTTTTTTTAAACACATGTAGGTGACCTCCTCCTTTGAGCTCTAGGATAGTTCATTCCTTGTCCTCTTTATCTCATCTTAGCTTCTTGTGTATGTAGCCGTACAAACACAATAACCAAACAACCATACAAACAAATTTTCTCTCCATTTTACTTAATGTTTTGAGCACACCAAAAGGTCCAAAATCAGATCTACTATTTCAGTGATTTACACTAAAAAAGGCTATAATGATTTCTGCTTTTTTGCCAAAAAATGTCTCTATTACTTTTTCTTGCTACTAAGTGATCTCTATGTTGAAGATGCATAAAAATATTTGAAAATAGCATTAAATTTGGTATTTATAGGCTTGGAATTTATTGTGCTAGATTTCATTACAATTCCATATGATTATTGGAGTCTTACATGATGTTTATGGCCAAAAGTACAATCTATGGATTAAGAATCCAAGTACCACATGTTGCTCCACATACTACCATAGTGTGTGGAATTGGAATATGCAATGTGTAAGAAAAAAGACCAATTTTGAGAGCATATAGAGCTTATTTCATGGCCCAAACTATAGCGTATCAGCTACAAGCTTCTTTTTTTTGACTTTTGCTATCTAATTTGGTGGCATATTTAGCATTTTGTCCTTCACACATTGGCATAAATGAAATCCAAAGTGTGTGGGCTACAAATTTAACTTTTACACATTAAAAATGATCAAAAAATTTGTCAAAATAGGGCCATAGACTAGAATTTTTTATGGGAAAATAAGGCAATTATTTTTGCCTTTAGATCCCCACCAAAATTATGATTAAAATCTTGGCTACTAAGCTTTTGTTCGTAATATGAATTTTCTTTGAGTTGTTTTAGAACCTTTGGACAAAATTAAAAGTGCCTATGTTGAAGAAATAGATAAGTTAGAGTAATTAAAAAGACAACCTCCTTACATTACATCACAATAGGAGGAAGACATTGACTAAGGATAATCAGAGATATCAGACAAGTATGAACCAAAACCTTTAGAAGTAAAGGCCCTACTGGATGCATTGGAATATGATTTTCTAAATAATAAAAATCAATAATCATAAATGAAAATTTTAATAAAGAGAAAAAGAGGAAATTATTGGAAGTGGTGAATAAATTATCAATTGCATTTGCATGGTCTTATGATAAAATCATTGACATCAATTTGTGCATCCATCAACATTGAATCTACATAGATCCAACCATTAAACCAAACCTTCAACCTAAAAGAAGATTGAACTAAAAAATCAAAGAATTTTTTAAATACGAATTGGAAAAACTGATAAATGTTGGGTTCATCTATCCCATAGAAAATAGTGAATGAGTTAGCCCATTAGTCATTATCCCAAATAAAGGTAATTAATGGAGGATCTACATTGATTTCTAATTGTTGAAAATGGAAATATTCAAGGACTATTTCTCTTTGCCATTTGTTAACAAAATCTTGAACACGATTGTAACATACTTGTAGTATAGTTTCATGGATAGATATAGTGGGTATAACCAAATCCATATTACATCAGAAGACAATGAGAAAGCCACATTTACTAGTCCATGGGGGATGTTTTCATACAAGCAAGTGTGCTTTGGCTTGTATAATGATCTTGCTACATTCTAGAGACTTGTATTAAGTATCTTCCAGAACAAATTGACAATAGGGTTGAAGTATTTATGGATGATTTTTTCACATATTAGCTAGAATTAAAACAAGTAGTGGACCATTTAGTGAAAGTTTTAAAGAGATGCATTGAAACTCATTTGAATATCAATTAACAAAAAAGTCACTTAATTATTCAAGATGGTATAGTTTTGGGACAAAAAGTACCTCATTAAGGAATAGAGGTATATCTAGAAAAGATCAGAGGCATTCAAAACATCACTTAGAGATCATAAAAAATTAAGGATGTTAAATCATTTTTTGAGAAAATAGGATATTATAGAAAATTTAGTGAAAATTTCTCAAAGATTGCAAAACCACTAGTTGAACTAACAGAGAAATATGCATCATTTTATTTGGCAATACAATGTGAGAAAGAATTTGAGAATTTAAAATAAAAATTAATTGAGACATCAATCCTCTAAGCTTTGGATTGGTCCATACCTTTCTACATTATGATAAATGCATCAAACTATGCATTGGGAGAAGTGTTGACTCAACTTGATGACTAGAAATGATCATTATATACACTACGCCAGTCGAAGCATCACTAGGGCACAACTCAATTACATCACCATAGAAAAGGAGCTCATGGATGTGATGTATGGACTTAAAAAATTCAAACACTATATGCTTAGGTATCATATTTATGTCTATACATATCATAGTGCTATTAGGTTTTTGATGAATAAACTAGTAGTAAGTCTAAGAGTGATAAGATAGCTTGTCATCTTGTAAGAATTTTTCATCACCATGATAGACAAGAAGAAAATTGAATATGTTGTAGCTAATCACCTATCAAGATTAAAATGGGATCTTAGTAAAATGAAGAACTATTGTAAGACCAATTTCCCAATGAGAGTTTATTTACAAAGATACCAATGTTTGTAGATTCAACAATGAAGTCATGGATTACTAATTACATGACATATCTTACTACAAAAGAATTTTCTATTGAATGGAATAAGAAAAATAAGAAACAGTTTCTCCATAGGATAAAATAGCATATGGAAATTAATGGAATCATTTACAAGATATGTGTTGATGGGTTGATAAGATGGTGTGTTCTAGAAGAAAATCAATGAAGAGTCTTGCAAGATATGCATGAAGGTTCATGTAGTGGCCACTATGCAAGATGATGAACAATGATAAAACTAATGATTGAAGGCTAATTTTGACTTATCATATTTAGATATGCATACAAATTTACATAATCTTATGAGAGATGCCAAAGAGATGAAAGACTGATTGCCAGAAATGAAGGATAACAATAGTGGATACAACCATTGGAGCCTTTTGAAAATTGAAGAATTAACTTTATGGGACCCAACATGTTCATGTCAAATTGAAAGTCCTATATTATAGTTACTGTTGATTATTGTACAAAGTGGACAAAAGTAGTTGTAGTTAAAGATTGCATGCCACAACATTTTCCAAGTTCTTTTTAATAACATGTTATAAATAGACTCAGAGTACCACACATGCTAATATTAGATAGTGGAACTTAGTTTACAAGAGCTACATTTAAGAAGCTAATGCAACAACTTGGGATCAACCATAAATTAACTACATCTTATCACTTCTAAGTGAATGATCAAGTTGAAGTGACTAATAGAGAAATCACCAAAACATTAACTAGAATTGTTAGTTATTATAGGAAGGATTGAAGCATGAAAATTAATGAATCTTTATGGGAATATAGAGAAACTAGGAGCTTCATGTAGGATATTCATCATACAAGTTAGTTTATGGCAAAATACCTACTTTGCCAATCTAAGTTGTGCTAAATACCCTTGCAACTACTAGTACCCTTGACTTAGATCTAAACTTAGCTAAAAAATAATTCTTAATGAATCTAAATCTCTTAGATGAAAATTAGCTAGTAGCTCAAATGAGTAATGAAGTGCATAAGAATTACTCCAAATATAGATGTGATGCTATATGAAGACAAGTGTTCATCAAGCCTGACAATAAAGTCCTTTACTATAACCCCAATCATGTTCTACAAAAGACTAAGTATCAAACTCTTGAGAGGCATCTTATGTTGTCCATGATACATAGCAATTTGGCACCATGCAAATTTACCATCCAAAAAACCCACAAAATCTTATTCTTGTTAATATTCAATAGGCAAAACCATTTGATAACTTTTCTTACTCCTCCAAGGATTCTACCTTGTATACCAAACCATTTACCACTCATTTAATCTTCCAAATTTTCATTCTTAATGATCATCAAGGGGTGTTATGTTTGACACTTAGGCACCAATCCTATTGTTAGAATTTTGAATATTTTTCCTATTTCTTAACACTTTTTTACATTCCTTGATATCTTTTCCATTCTCTTATAGTTTTTCCATTTCTTAATAATTTTTCATTCTTTAATATCTTCCAATTCTTCATACATTTTTCTAATCTTACCATTTTCCATGATTCTTCCTATCTTTCATGTACTTATTTTTGTTGATTTTTATAATAAAGTGTAAAGAAATAAATTAAGATGTAGCCAAAATAATAAGAATTTCACCCTATGTTATCAAATTGTTAAAGATTGATTATATATGTAGTGAGATCATACCATCCATCCACTTATTTCCAAAAATAATTTATTCTTACCATGGACATAATGACATTCTTTTCTACAATAAAACTAAAATAAACTTTTGATCACTATCCATGGATAGAAAAAAGAAGAACTAAGTGGGAATGAAAAGATGTGACATTAAGGATATTTTTGGATTCTCTAAGACTAATACTATAAGTCTTATCTTGATGGTAAGCTGTATTATTTACTTGAGTTTTCAAAAAAATGAAAGTATGTCTAAAATAAGTTGTATGTTATCATGCCACTAGAAAAACATGTTCCTCATGTTTGAAGGTAGTCTTTTGGTAAGGTTGACATAGTAATGATAGAATAAATACATAGAATAAAAATTTCTAGGTTTTCCACTAGAAAGACATGTTACTCATGCTTAAAGGTAGGTGATTCTAGGAAGTTTTAAGGTTTCTTGGACACAAATTGGTTATGGAGCTAGAAAGACATGTTAGCCATGCTTGAAGACAATTCTCTGTTCAATGGCCAAGTCTCCTTTGAAATAAACTGTGTCATTAATAAACTACTTTCTTGAACTTCATTGCTAAGTGTTAATACTCCTTACAATTATGATGGCCTTGTGGTTGCTAGTCTTGAGATGATACAATGTGATGTCATTAGTAAGTGGTATGGACTTGGTTTGGTCCTTAGATGGAAGGACTAATGATCATTTTAACCATGTATCACACAGAATTTATTATACCTATGGTAAGACACCTCATGTTCCATTTTCTTCGATCCCTACTACTTGCATTCCACCACACTATTATATATAATTTAATAATTTTTCATACTATAGTGTGATTTTATTATGAAGACAATATTATCATATGCATCTTAGTAGATAGGTATGTTTTACATTCAACTCCTTGATCACCTACGAACACTTGTAGGCTTGGTTATACAAGGGCACTAAAGGTTGGAGCATGCTTTGGGGAGGACTCAATTCTATAACTCTTGTGCTTCATACGTAATGATCAATTTCACATCAACTTGTGCTTTTGGAATACTCATACAATCATTGTTATATTTCCTATAGACTTATCTTTGATAATATATTTAGCAATTTTGACCAACCATCTCCTATAAAAGATTAATCAACTTACCTTGCCTAAACTCCTTCCTTTATATACTTTTGTATGACAAATTGTTGCATTCTAAGAATCATGTATGATTAAGAATCCTTTAGACCATCTCTATACCTTCCAAACTATCCAATTTATTCAATTTTTCATTAGAAATCACACAAAATATTGAAATTTTTCATGGTAACATTACAGATATGATGTATCAACCCCTAT
>MNCI01005587.1:81252-110199 GCA_015680685.1 Gnetum montanum | reverse complement strand
CAAGTTCGTCTTTATTGCCGTACACAACTTGGGTTCAGGTTACAAGCTGCTCGAATAAAGAGCCGTTCACTCTAGGACTCCTACTGCGGGCACATGGGGAAAAATTCTAACTCTGGAGTGATCAATCTGCCAGAGCTTCGCTACACTAGCTAGGATTGGGAAATGAAGGGAGTGCCGCCTCTTATTTATAGATATGGCGGCGGGACGTGATATCGCAGGAGAAGACGCGATATCGCAGCCTAGTGCAAGTCGCGTCTCATCAGCTTCTACCCATTTTGTGTAGTAATCAACATCAATAGTTATGTATGCCTTTCCATTGAACATGGGATTGATGGGCCCCATGAAATCCATTTCCCAAAGATTGAAAGCCTCTAGTGGTTGGATCCACTATTGAAGCCCTTCCATATGAGCAGTCATCCCTCCGTCACGTTGGCATCTATCATAGAAGTGAACAAAGTGATGGGCATCCCTAAAAAGTGATTTCCAATAGTATCCTACCGTGAGGATTTTAATGGTCATTCACCTCCTAGCATAGTGGCCCCCACAAGGATCCTTGTGTGCATCTTGGAGGACTCTGAGTTGATTTGCATCAAGGACACACCATTAGACTAGGCCATTTGCACAAACCTTGAAAAGATTATCGTTGATCTCATGAAGCATTTGGCTTGGTGAAGTAATTAATATTTCTTCTTATGGTTCCACTCCTATGGTAGCTCCTAAGTGAGCAAATAGGACAAGATATTCTCATATCAGTTGATCTCCTTGGAAACTTGTTTGTTTACAACACTAGTAAAGAGGAGTTCATTAGGGAATTGGTCTGAAAGTGGGCTCTCCTCCTCCTCACTATTCCATTGGTGGTCAACTACCACATTCTTGGTTCCCTTTCTGTCCATCATTGTAAAATCAAACTCTTGTAAGATCATTAGTCATCATATGACATGGGGGCTTACCATTGGCTTGTTCATGAGAAACTTGATGACACTATGGTCTATGTGCATAAACACTTTGTATCCAAGCACATAGTGCCTGAATTTCTCTAAAGCATACACCACTACCATGAGTTCTTTTTCAGTGGTGGTGTAGTTTAATTGTGCATCCACAATGCTCCTGCTAACACAATGGATGTAATAAGGATGTTTTTGATCATCCAAATGTGTCAACATACCTCCCAATGCATAGTTAGATGCATCCATCATGATGTGGAAGGGTCTAGACCAATCAAATGCTTGTAGGATTGGTGTTTCTACAAGCTTCTGCTTAAGGTGCTAGAATGCATGCTTACATTCCTTGGTCCAAACAAATGGGGCAACTTTCTTTGTAAGCTCTACCAATGGTTTAGCAATCTTAGAAAAGTTCCTAATGAAGCAATGATAATAACCAGTATGCCCAAGGAATGACTACACGTCTTTAACACTTTTTTGCTATAAGGTTATTCCTTGGATTACCCTTATCTTTTTAGGGTCTACCTCAATCCCTTTCTATGAAATTTGGTACCCCAGTACAATGCCTTCTTGGATCATCAAATGGATTTTTTTCCAATTAAGCCTAAGGTTAGTCTCCACATATCTTTTTAGCACTTGCTCAAGATGCTCCAACACTTCCTCAAACATAGTCTCATAAGTGGAGAAGTTATCCATGAAGACCTCCATCCCATTATTGATCTGTTGTTGAAAGATGCTAAGGACCAAGTGTTGGAAAGTAGCAAGCATATTGTAAAGGCCAAAGTGCATCTTCTTGTATGCAAAAGTTTCCCAAGGACTCATGAATGTTGTTTTGGCTTGATCCACCAATGCAATCTGGATTTTATTATAGTTACTATAACCATCCAAAAAGTTGTAGTAGCAATGTCTTGCAATAGTGTCCAACACTTGATCCACAAATGGCAAAGGAAATTGATCTTTGTAGGTTGCCATATTCAATAGCCTGAAATCAATATAGACTCTCCAATTGCCTTCTTTTTTTGGCACTATGACAAATGGGCTAATCCATTCACTATCTGCAATAGGATAAATGAACCCTACCTTGAGGAGTTGCTTAATTTCTTCCTTGACAATTTGTTTAAGCTTTAGGTTCAACCTCCTTTATCGCTACCTCCTTGGTTTCATGAAGAAGTTTGTGTAGATTCTATGTTGGCATATCTTCTTGTAAGCTCATGATATGACCAAGCAAAGGCTATTGGTCATTTGTTGACAACTTCCAATAACTTCTTTTTCTGCAAGGAAGCAAGATTGACATTGATAATGACCAACTTTCCATTATTCAAAAAGGCATATTTCATCCTAGTTGGTAAATTTTTTAACTTAAGGGGCTCCTGCTTGAATGTTTCAAGGATTTCCAACTCTCCCTAATTGATTTAACCCTATTTGTTAAAGAGTTGGTAATGGACTTACTCCAGTTTGTCCATGCTATCTACATAAGAGCTCATGAGGCTCTAAGTTGGTTTCATGCATAATGTTGAGCTGCTCTTTGCTTTAGCTATCAGCCACTGGGCATCCTCCTATTTTGCAGTTGCTACGTACATGCACCTTTGAATTTCTATGAAATCTACACACTACTTGCATACTTTGAGTTTTATGCTTTGAACAATTCATAATTTTTGCATGCAGTGGCACTTCATGTCACTATACGCAATGCATGGAACATGCTTCTTCTCAATTTTGTTGAATTCATTCTCCTTGGAGATTTTCAAGGAGATGTGTCTTATCCCCAACCTTACGTCAATGGTACTTAGCCATGCTCTTCCCATAATGATAGGGAAGTTCCATTTATAGTTATCCACCTAGATCACTAGGAAGTCAGCAAGATAAAACCACCCACAAACTATGGTCATAATGTCCTTCATCAATCTCAAAGGGATAGTGATGGACTGATTTGCTAACTCTAAGAAAATGTTGCTCTTTTTGAGTGAAGGTAGGTTCTAGACCTTGTACATTTGTTGTGAGATTAAATTAACACTAGAAGTTAAGTCCAAAAGAGCTTTGCAAGGTTCATTACTGGTGATATGCAAATAGATGAGGGAATTCCTAGGATCAGATCTCTTCTTGGGAAGGTGGTCAGCCTTGATCCAATCAGTAATCATGTGGGTCAACATTACAATGTGCATTTTGGGAGCATTTTGGTTTGAAGGGTTCTCAGGAGATGTTTCAGAGGATGTAGGAGAAGTAGGGTCTATAGCTACAGGTGTCTATGAGGGCTTTGCTAGCTTGTTGGTTCTAAAGAATGGTCTTTTTTTAGGCTTAGTTTTAGAACCACTTGGTTGAGGAACTAGCTGTAAGATCATGACCCTTGTGGCATTCCTTTGTTGCAGCTGGGTTGGTATTTTTCCCTACATAGGTAGAGCAAGTAGAAGAGGAGTTGTAGGTGGAGGTGTAGGAATGGAATGATGAGGACGGTAATGAGGAAATGGGGACTTCCATCTTGTAGATGGTGTTATGTAATATTCAAGAGGGTAGTAGTGGTGTTGGAAGGAAGTATGACTAGAAGAGTCACGTGCAGAAATAGGTTGTTGAACATAGTATTCATATAGATCTGGCTAGCAGTAAGGGTATTGTTGCCTTGGTGGTGGCATCCCCCACAATTGTGGGTGTTTCCATTGTTGATGCTACTCATAAGGCTGAGGTGGTGCTACACTTGAATAGTAGGCTTGTTGGTGGAATTGCTGATGGTTGCCTTGGGGATAAGGTAACCTCCTAGGTGCTTGCCATTTGGCCAATCTAGGATTCAATGCATATACCCTAGATTCCTACAATTGTGACATAATTGGGAAACATCCCTTAGGATGTTCATACTAATAGATGTCACACCTATCATCATCTATTTCGAAATCCACAACCTCCTCTACTACAGCAACCTTGTCCTTACCCTTATGATGGGCATGTTCAACTTTCTTTTTCTTACTTCTATCATGTTCGCTACCTCCTTGGTCTCTATTCTCTTTGGCAATCCTTAGAGTGGTTTGAAATTTTTCATCAAAGGAGTCCCACATTTTGTTAACTTTGGCCAATATTTCAAAGATAGATTTTTGAATCACTAAGGTTTTTCATTACACCACTTGATCAAGTGGTGCCTCTTCCTCATTGTCACAGAAATGGACCTTCCTCTTGTGAAGGGAGGGATCCTTGTTGTACTCTTCTACACTTTTCCTCTTTCTCAACTCACCCTCCTCCTTAGCCACTTGCTCAATTAGCCTTTGGATCTGATGGGCCCTCAGCTTTAAAAGCCTTCCTTGGGCATATACCCCAAGAGTTCACCTTGTTTCAGTTTAGAGCCCATTTATGATGTGGCATAGCTGATCCCTTTGAGAATAGTAATGGCCTAGGCATTGGTGCAACAAGGAGTAGTACCTATCCATGGTCACATCTAAGGATTCATGAGTTCCTTATTTCCATTCTTGGATTTTCCTTCTCAAGTTGGACACCCAAGAGTACGTTTGATACTTGTCATTAAACAAATCAAGCATTGTACTCCACCTCTAAATAGATTTTGGTTCCAAGGATCAATACCAACTTTCAACTTCTTTGATGAGTGTCTTGGGAAATAGCTTCAACTTTTGTCACTCATTTTCCATGTTTTGTAAGGCACATGCATCGTGAAAGGCCTGCAGATGATTTTGTAGATTTGAATTATATCCACCTTCGAACTTAGGAATAGTATTCATATTTAGCTATTTGATTCGGTTGTCCTTCATATGCCTTGTTGGAATCCTAACAACCTCCACAATGTTTAGCATGTTCCTTGTTGGTAGTAGGGGCTCATCATAGTCATAGTGCTCATGATGATCTCTTTCTTGGTCATGATGCCTATGATAAGCCTTGTTGTCCCTTCTTTCTCTATGATGGTCCTCCCTTAATTGCCCATGATCTTGGTCATTATGACAAGATTGGTGATCATCCCAATCCTATCGTTTACATCCATCACGATCCTTATTACCCTTGCGATTTCGGTTAAAGTTGGAGGAGGAAGACAATGAGGATGAAGAAGGTGAAGTGGAAGGGGAGCCACCACCAATGTGGTGTCTACTACTTCCTCTTCTTTGGTCCCTACCATGGTTACCATGTTTGTCCTTGTCATGGTGCTTGTCCTTGTTCTTTCCTTGACTATCCCCATATGAGGCCCCTTGATCCTGGGATCCGTTCTTTCCAAAACAAGATTGTCCACTACGAACTGCAGTCATCAATTAAGTATCTCCTCATGAAAGAGAGAAGGAGAATTAGTGTTATGAGAACTTCTTAAAAAGAAGTCCTCTCCTTATTTATGGGTCTGCAAGAATAAGTGAGTATGGCCCCATTTGCCTTTTGAGGCCTCATATCATGCCTCCATCAACCAATCTTTCTTCTTTTATGCCTCTATGGGATGATAATCTTGATAGACATGATCTTGCACTTCATACTTGAAGTTAAGTCTAGCAATGCCAAACCTAATAAGATTGTTTAAGAGCATTGCAAGAACAGATTGGTTGGGAGGAAACATGATGTTGCCTTCTATGTCCCTCCATCATAGTTGCTCATCCTGATGTAGGATGAAGGTGAAATCGAGAGTCTACTCATTTGGATGAGTATAAACCTCCTTGAACTATTGCAACACTAGTGTCTTGTGGCCTTTTGGTCCTCGTTGATTGGGATTGCCTGTAAAGAATGGTGGAGAATTCTCCCTATGAGAGGAAGCCATGTTAGTTCTAAAGAAAAATAGTGTGCTTATATTGTTATTATTTATCTTAATGATGTGACCTTAGAGTTCATTACAATGTCATTGAATTAATTTCACTAACCTCCTAGATAGTGCATGTAGCTAACTAAAATCCCTAGCAATAGTGCTAATGATGAGCGATGAGTATACCCTACACCCAACCATATGAATTACAAGCGTTCACGCGTAATCTAGTTGAATTCTATAGACTTTAGTTCTCTAAATACACATTGACTAGGATAGTGAATCTAAGGACATGATTGTTGTCTTCTTAGTTCCACTTGTATAAGTGCAAGCATATGGTTAAGTGTAACAAAGGCACATGATTTGTATCATTTTATATTTTTTATCTATTTTGTCCTAAGGGTAAAATAAAGTAATTAAGTGCTAATTAATCTAATAACTATTTTCTAACATAAACATCTGGTCCCACCTACCATACACATCTTGAATGCATTATACCACTGTTGGGTTACCAAGTGCTAGCACTACTAGGATTACCAAGCATTAACGTTATGTTTAAGGTGGTCATACTTATGTGTATTAATTAATTCTTATTTAATTAACTAAAGACATTAAATTAAATTGCATAAATCATAGAGTACATTAAAGTAAATGTTAAGCGAATTCTAAATGCTACAAGGTTTATCAAGAAGCTCATCTTTATTACCATTACACTAGAGTGTCTAGGTACATTAGTGTTCGAATAAGGATCCGTACACTTCTTGACTCCTACTACGGGCACTTAGAAAATATTCTAACTATTGGAAAAGTAAACTAGAAGAACTTTGTTAAGCTACGAAAAAAATGATGCCATACATGTGGTAGGTGTGTGCATTTATATAGGTAGACATAGACACTCTATTGATACATATGCATTGATGCACCCCAACCAATGATTCACCACTAAGTATTTAAAAAAAATTAAACTTCAAAACAAACATAAAGAAAGAAAAAGTTTGACAATTTCAAAATGCATATTTATTATTCTAAAATGGACCAGATAAGGTAAAAGCCAAATTTTAGCAAGTTCTTAGAATAATATAATGAATGTAAATGAGAAAATTTGCATCTTTATCTCAACTATGCCTACCTGCATTGAACCTAAAATTGGAGGTTTCCATGCAAAAATTTTTACCATGAAATTAATAGATCATTAAGAAATTTAAATGAAGTTTGCCCAATGTGGGAACCAAAACTAGATTTTGGGGGAATCAATATATATAGTCTACTTAGAACTTTATAACTCAGCATTGCTCACTAGAATAGATCCCATGACTTGGAGCTTTCAAATCAAGTCTTACCACTAGGCTTAAACTAAATTATTATTTGTACCCCTTAACAATGAGATGTTAGCATAGTGGTAAGGCTCTTAATTTGGTAACTTCATGTTATAAGGTTGATTCTAGTGGGGAAAGTTATAAGGTTCTCATTTGACACTATCTTTAGATAAACTATCATCATCAACAAAATGGGGTTGGCTACAATTAGGTGTTAGCCTAGAAGTAAGACTCTTGATTTGAAAGCTCCAAGTCATAAGTTTGATTCTATTGGGCAATGCTAAGTTATACAATTCTAATTGGACTATATATCTTGGGGTGGACCTATATTACAATTAATTTGTTTCCAATGTCTAAACAAATATTTAAGGTTCTAACATACTTGACTCTATATATATATATATATATATATAAACATTAAAAATACTCCATTTTATATTAACATGCTCTTCAATGTTAAATCTATCACTAATAGCACTGAGTTATAAATCTATCACTAATAGCACTGAGTTATAAATCTTGATGTGTACCTATGTTTTCCTTATTTCAGGTACCAAAGACCCTTAAATCTATAACTTGCAAATCACATGATAAACGTCTCAGGTATAGAATACCAGTCTCTAAAGGACCATGTCTTCAAAATCGGAAGGGAAAGCTTTCACGCAGGATAGGCAGGCTTTGGAGATGTTGCTGTTTTATAGGTAAACCAAATTCACACATTTTTATCCGCAACGGTGTTATCATTAAAAATGCTGCAGGGCACTTTACTAGGCGTACAGCCATGTTGCCTAATGCCCACGCCTTCCTCGAGAGCCTCGAAAAGTGCAATAGCCTCTTCCTTCTCAGGTACATGATCTTATTTCCGTAAAATCTTTATATTCTGTTGTTGTGGTCAGATTCAAAAACATTTTACAGAGTTCAGCAGAGGCACGAGTTCCAGTAAACACTATAAATAGCAGCCACCAACAGTGGAAATGGAAAATGGTTATTGCATACGATGGTACCAATTATTCAGGCATGCTCTCCGTTTTTCACCACTTTGTTCATGAGGCTGAATAAGCTTTCTGGGTTTGTTTTCATGATTGTTTTTAATTCCTCTTTACTTGATAATATGCGGGTTGTAAATTTGTTTGATTTATTCTAAATGTTACCACTAATCTCATATACATTAATAGAGTAGGGGGCAATAAAATTTTGGTTTCAGTTTCATATTTTGGTACTACAATTTCCAGGGTGGCAGTATCAGCCAGCGCCCAAGAGGACTGTGCAGTTTATGGTAGAGAATGCCCTTTCTGTGGTGACGAAGCTCAACAGGAAAGATCTCCGCGTTGCTGGGGCAGGCAGAACTGATGCCGGTGTTCATGCTTGGGGCCAGGTTTGTGATGTTTTGATGAAGGTGCAAATATTGTTAGTGCAAACATGTATTGCTGATTATAGCCTAATCATCTTCTTTGGGTTCAGCTTTCGAGGTAAATAAAATATGAATGTGAACCAATGTTATGCTCTAGAGATTAAATTTTTAACAACCACTCATACTTTTTTAAAGAAAATGATGGTTAATCATTAATTAAATACTGTTGTATCACATCAGCATTTTACAGCGTCACTATCTTTACAGCTTGATTGGTGGAACATAGTATGCTAATAAAAATTTTTGGAATGCTTTGATGGTACATGCACTTTGAACATGGGAAGGAAGGAAATCAGCAAACTCTTAAGAGGATAGAAAGAAATTTAAATAAAGAATGGTAGTTGGTAATAAAATATTATAAAGAGAATGTGTGAGAGGAAATGACATTTTTTATTGGCGAGGCCTTTGAATTTTGTATATTAAAATTTTTATTTCATGTATTAACACCATCATTTTTTTTGAACGAAACCTTATGCAGGGAAACATTGATTACTTATGTTGATATCTATGCTTCCAATACTATTTTGGTCATACCTCAAATGCTATATTTTCATTGAAAAGAAAAGAAAAAGGTGTAGTGTAAATTACAGCTTGATATTTATGCAAGGTTAACTATAAACAGAGAGAATCATGATGACGATAGATTCAAAAAAAGCACAAACTCCATCCCTACAAATTGTAACATTCGCAGGATTTTTCCCTACCAAACTTTCGTTCTTAACTGAAGCATTTATATCAGTTTTCTATTCTTTACAGTTTAGCATGTCATTTGTTATGTTGCATTGTAGCTTAATTTGGAAAACTTATTTTAAGTTTTCTATTAGGCATGCACCAGGAAGAGCAAAGCAGCATTTCAAATTTTATATAATTAGAGTTTCTGAATTGTTGGTTTGTGTTTATGACTTGCATCTTACAAATTACAAGTTTGATACTATAGGTTTAGAAGTATTATAAATAAATAAATAAATCACAATTGTGACTCTAACTGACAACTTATTGCTTAAGAAAATAGTCACTCGAGCTACCTATCACTAACAGAACCCAAAATAATTTAGCTATAATTACAGCCTAAGACATATAGCCACCATGATACATTAGAAGAATTATAGAGAAATATAATGATGCTTTAAGTATGATTTGAACTGATAATCTCTTTTAAGCAAATCCTTGCAATACAATGAGCTAGCCACTTGAACCTACATAAAAAGATTTATTATACTTCCAAACAGGATTAGTGGCTTTATTAACATAAACAGGCTTTGTAAATGAAGCCCTGAAGTAGAAATGCTTTTAAAATTTTAGAATTTACCTATAATTTAACAAATTCTCAGTGTCAAAATTTGTGTTTACCTTCCAGTTAGATCATTTAAAGGTTGGTTGATGTTCTTCCATTTACATGACACTTTAATTACTTTCAGTATTGTAGGAGTACACTCAAGCTTATGCAACGATGTAATCTTTTCAGAAATTGAATATTTTCTAAAATTGAGAATCTTAAGGCATAGTTAACATGTTAGATAGTAGGGTGAAATAATATAGTTGTCTGTGAAAAGAAATCATGGTTAAGTTAAGTACTCTATTATCCTAGAATTTTTTTATCAAGTTTTCTATAATTCTTTTAACCTTAAGAAATTAAGATTTATATAAACTCTACCCTTTGTCTAATGTAAAGATGTTCTCATTCAGGTTGCTCATTTCCTGACTCCTTTCTCCTTAGATCAGTTGGAGAGCATTCATGCATCTCTTAATGGCATTCTTCCACCAGATATTCGAGTGAGAGAGATAGCTGCTGTTAATCCAAATTTTCATGCAAGATATTCAGCATTAAGGAAAACCTATGTGTACAAGGTCTACAACAGTACTGTGATGGATCCTTTTCAGCGATCTTTTGCCTATCATTGCTCCCACAAGCTCAATGTTGACTCTATGAGAAATGCTGCTACTTATTTCATTGGTGAACATGATTTCTCTGCATTCAGAACATCAAGTGATTTTCTGCCTAAAAATCCTAGACGGCAGATTTTTCGTTTTGATGTGGTGCAAATGGTATACTACAATGATGATTTTATTGCAAGTTACATTTGAATGTATGTAGGCCAGATATTTTCTTCTTCGTATTTTAATGACAATCAAGAGCAGAATTAGATAATTTTATTAGATAAAAGTAATAATTTTTATGGCAACTTAATGTGTTCCTAATGATTTGGTGTTATTATCGATGGCAAGTTTAGATATACTCTTTTTCTTTCTTTCTTTTTTAACATGAAATTTTTCAACCTTAGTTGAAGATTAACACATCTTTCTTTACTCGCAATAATCAATTTGGTTTAGGATTTATAATGTTCTTATCTAATAATACAATTTACATTCAAGTAATTTTAAGATTAATAAATATGAATTAAAAACATCATTTTGGCTGAGAGGGAAATTATGAATTACTAACTTAACACTCCCACTTTGTCATGCTAAATGATTTCTTGGTCATAAGGTTGGCAAAGTTCCAAGAGGAGGCCAGTTATATCAGAGTAATTATACAATCATAATAGGAACTTGAGGAAAGTCACTTTTGTCACACTAATATAAATTCATAACATGGATCTAATGGACACTTTTATCATGGTAACTGTTTATTTATAACAGGGACCCAGGAGAGGCAAAATCTATCATTCTCATTACAGTAATAGTAGGGACTTAGAATTGATTCTTTCTAACACATGGACAAGGTGCAAGAAGTCACATTAAGTGCTTTGCAATGTCTAGACAAGGAACAAGCTTTATCCCTTGTACTGTAGTGCTATCCATACTCATGCTTATTCAAGCTTCACATTACTTCTTGAGAGAGGATGGTAGATATATATTATAAATATATAGCTAAGCTAGTATCCTAAAACACTAAAGTTCCTTTTTCTAGAGCTGGCTTGAGCATTACCGGGACTTGATGCACAGCCTTTCTTAGAATTTTAAAGATGCTTAATGGTATAAGTTAAATGTATGACTATGTGATGCATACTAAATAAAATGCCGTTAAAATTTTTCTAAAGAAATGCACTTTCCTGGAATAAACATGAATTTTTCAAAATGAAATGCTATCATTTTTTGTCATCAAATATGCCTGATTATGACAAATGATCTCAGAACGATACTTATCATTTGTATGAAAATGTTCCAAGATGATAATGCTGAAAGACATTAACAAATGCTTCTTTATAAATATTTGACAAACAAGTGAGACACACAGTTTGGTGCATAACCCGGTCAGGAGATGCAGTAATAAAGTTCTTAGGATTTCATCTCTTATGGTAATCATTAATAAGATAGTGGTCCTAACTTAGATGGCTACATGTTTGTCCAGTATTACCCTTTTTAACAAGTTAAAATTGAGCCATGAAAAGACAAATGAACACCAAAGGAATTGTATTGATGTGCTAAGTCATTTTCAGAACCCTTTATATAGTTATGGCATAATGTGACTTAATACAGAAAATTAGAAGATATATTTGTCTTTTCTAAATAAATTAGTGATTGCTATGGATTTACCTCTTTTAATGGTCTTTTTTTTAGTGCAAAATTTCTACGTATCATGATCATTTTTTAAATTTCAGGGTGACATTCTGCAATTTGAGATTGAAGGAACTGGGTTCTTTTACAAACAAGTTAGAAACATGGTTTGTCTTTTTATCACAAATTTTAATTTCAACTCCTCACATTCTTGTGTTTTCTGTTTTTGGAAATTTCTTAAAAAGTTGTTTTTCTTAATTAGATTCATGCCAAATTGTGTGATGAGTTCTTTGGCAATGTGAAAATCCAGATCAATTTTTAAGTGTTGTTTACAGCTGTAATTCTTATTGGTAGTTTCCTAATTTAATGGGATTTGTTGTCATCCCAAATCCAGCTTTTTTTAGGCAAACTTCCTGATTTTATGGTGATTTGGTTTCCCCATAATCAGAGATTTCTGATTATTCCTTTTAAAAAGTGTCCATATTTATGTATAAAAAGGGCTCATTGTAACACTCAAAAATCAAGGAATAAAAATTCAATTTCTCTACTTTTCTGAATAACAACATGGTATTAGAGTAGTTCCTGAGCAATTTTGTCCGATGGTGAATTTTTCCTTCTCACAAACAGCATCAGACCTGTGCTTATCATCAGTGATGTTGAATTTTCTTTCCCTCTCTCTTCCAGCGAAGGTAGACGTTGGCTCTTATTCTCCCATCACAGCGGTTTGTCTCTCTCCTTGTTATATCCCTTTCTGTCCTCATGGCTACATCCACAACAATGTTAGATGTCACCTCCACTCCTAATAGCAACCCGATTTTGAGAACTAATGGTGGTTCAGAAAATTCTGCTATCCTCATCATGGGTCATAAGCTGAATGGACAAAATTATCTTCAATGGTCCCATTCAATTATGATGTTCGTGTGTGGCAAGAGCAAAGACACAACGTAAAACAAAAATCCAAATCTTGCGAATCAACAATGCAAAAGAATATTTCAACTTTGTTCTTGAGGAATTTTTGTCTAAAGAGGGAATTGTCCATCAAAGCTCTTATATTGGAAGTTGCTCTTGTCCTCCTACTTTTCTCTCAAGTTTCAAGTTTCTTTTGGGGAGAAGTGGTTCTTATTGCTACATATCTCATCGATCGAATGCCATCACGAGCTCTTAAATTCCAGAACCCTTGTTAAGTCCTTTTGAAAGCTTCTACAACAACTTGACTCATCTCATCAATCCCTCTTAAAGTATTTAGTTGTATAGTTTTTGTTCATATTCCTCAACAATTTTGTAGCAAACTTGATCCCAAAGCCACCAAATGTGTCTTCCTAGGATATTCACCAAATCAAAAGGGGTATAAGTGCTATTGTCCCAGTACAAAACGATTTTACCACTCAATGGATGTCACATTCATTGGAACACAATCTTATTATCCCAAAATTGACATTCAAGGGGAGAGTGAAAATCAGGAATATCTTTTTTGGGATTTAGAACCAAATCCTTCTTCTGTCAAGACACTCACTCAATCTAGCCTGAGCCCAAATCTTAGTCCACCACTGGGTCCTCCTCATGAGACTATAAACAAAGAGCTCATTGTGTACTCAAGAAGGAAATCGACTCAAAAGGATATGGAAGAACAATTCTACCCAAGCATTGTTCATGAAAATGTGCCGAATTCAATCCAGAATGACTCACATCCAGGTAACACTAATTCAATTCCTAATTCTGATGAACTTTTGGATTTACCAATTGCATTAAGGAAAGGGGTAAGTTTATGTACAAAACATCCAATACAGAACTTTGTTTCTTACAATAAGTTGTCACTTAGATATCATGCATTTACTATGAGCCTTGCATATATTCAAATTCCCAGTAATATTTAAGAGGCTCTTCAAAGACCAGAGTGGAAATTAGTGGTGGATGATGAAATCAATGCCCTGATGAAGAATGGAACGTGGGATTTAGTCGAGCTACTGGAAGGGAAAAATACTATCGGATGTAAATGGATCTTCACAATTAAATAAAAGGCAGATGGAAGTATTGACAAATACAAAGCTCGCCTTGTGGCCAAGGGCTTTACACAATCTTATGGAATTGATTACCATGAAATTTTCACATCAGTTGCCAAATTAAATACCATCTAAGTCCTTTTGTCCCTTGTAGCTAATCTTGATTGGCCTCTACGTCAAAAATGCATTCTTGAATAGAGATCTTGAAGAGGAAGTTTACATGGACATTCCACCAGGTATCAAGTCTATAGAAAATGTCAACAAAGTATGCAAACTAAAGAAATCTCTTTATGGGCTTAAACAATCTCCACGTGCATGGTTTGATCGATTTGCAAAGACTATAAAGAGACACGACTATTCACAATGCCAAACGGATCATACTATGTTTGTCAAGCACTCTTCTGAAGGTAGAACATCTATCATTATTGTCTATGTTGATGATATCATCTTGACTGGGAATGATGAAAGAGAAATAGCCACCCTAAAAAACTTCCTTGCTCAAGAATTTGAGATAAAGGACTTAGGAAATCTCAGATATTTCCTTGGAATGGAAATAGAAAGATCAAAAATGGGAATTTCAGTTTCACAATGTAAATATGTCTTACACTTACTCAAGGAAACTGAAATGCTTGGATGTAAACCAACTGACACTCCAATAGACAACAAGTTAGATTCAGATGAAAAAAGTCCACCAATGTAAAAGGGGAGGTATCAGAGGCTTGTTGGGAAACTTCTTTATCTTTCTCATACCAAACCTAATATTGCTTTCTTAGTTAGTGTTGTTAGTCAATTCTTGAACAACCCAATTGAAGAACACATGAGCCAAGTGTTCCAAATTCTAAGGTATCTAAAAGGTGCCCCTGGTGAAGGTCTCTACTTCAATAAGACATCAACCAAAGATTTCAAGATATTTACGGATGCTAATTGGGCAAGCTCCAAGACTGATAGAAGATCAACATTAGGATACTATACCTTTGTCTTTAGAAATCTTGTCACTTGGAGGAGCAAGAAACAATTTGTAGTAGCCCATAGCAGCGCTGGGGCAAAATTCAAAGCTATGGCGCAAGGGATATGTGAAGGAATATGGCTGAAGAGACTATTGCATGAGCTCAAAATCCAAATTACAGATTCCATCAGATTGTTGTGCGACAATCAAACAACTATTAGCATAGCCAAGAACCTAGTACATCATGATCAAACAAAACATGTGGAGATAGACAGGCACTACATCAAAGAAAAGATAGAAGAGGGGATGATCTCAATTGATTATGTTCCTACCAAAAATCAAACAGCTGACATCCTAATCAAGGCTCTTCCTAGAACTACCTTCAGAGAAATTTGATCCAAGCTTGGTCTTCTCAACATCTACAGCCCAGCTTGATGGAGAGTGTGGAAATCCAGATCAATTTTTAAGGGTTGTTTACAGCTGTAATTCTTATTGGTAGTTTCCTAATTTAATGGGATTTGTTGTCATACCAAATCCAGCTTTTTTTTNCTAATTTAATGGGATTTGTTGTCATCCCAAATCCAGCTTTTTTTAAAGGCAAATTTCCTGATTTTATGGTGATTTGTTTCCCCCATAATCAGGGATTTCTGATTATTCCTTTTAAAAATATTGTCCATATTTATGTATAAAAAGGGCTCATTGTAACACTCAAAAATCAGGGAATAAAAATTCAGCTTCTCTACTTTTCTAAATAACTACAGGCAATGTCAAAATACTTACTATAATTGCAGTACATGGGGTTTAAAGTTCGGCATATAGTCATGTCTATATAATTTCAAAATTCCAGTTTCCTCTAGAGGACTGTTGTATGCATGGTGCATGTTTGATGTGGCTTTTAATAGTCCATATGATTTTTTTTGTGAGATAGTAAGTTATTTCTTTGTATTCAAATTAATGCAAATAAATAAATTTAAAAATGTTTCTTTCACACACCTGGATAAAAAATACATCAATACTCTTCAAAAATGCATTCTCAGTTTTCAACATACAAGTGGAGTTGAAGTTATTGAAGCAGTGAAAAATATTCTTTTAAAAACACTTTGCATGTGCCTTTGAACTCCAATGATTCCGTAAGCTACCCATTCTCTCTTGTAATTTTATCATAGGCAATGAAAATTTTAAATAAAAATACATAATAGTAATACGTATTGTCAATGCAGAAATTGTAGGTAGCCACTTCAGTGGAGAATCTTCTCACCATATCTGTTATGCAACATGTTGTGGAGGTTGTTTGCATATTTTCAAAAGGAAGTAAAATTTATTGCTTTTTGGTTATGGTCTGTTATATTTTTTTTGATCAAGCAGTTGAGATTTCGTAGTTGATCACTGCCCTCTCATGTTAAATTTTGGTGTGTAGATGGTCAACATATTTTCTTTGAACTTTTGGTAAATACATTTGCCTACCTTTTCTATTCGATAAATGTCTTATGCAATTATTTGATAAAAATTCTAATCAATAAATGTGTTCTTCAGGTGGCACTGCTTTTAGAGATTGGGAAAGAGTCACTGCCAGAAGATGTTGTACTCAATGTGCTGTCATCATGTGATCGGAGGAGACTTGCAAAGCTGTCAGGTGTTGCACCACCTCAAGGACTTTGTCTTAGATCTATAGTTTATTCACCTGCTGAACTGAAAGCTCCTGAAAATTCCCCATTTCCATCTTTTGGAAGGACCAGGCAAATTCAGAAGTGTATTCTTCTTTATTAATGATAGTGGTCTTTGGTGGTTTTTTCAAATGGTATTTTATCAAAAATTGGCAATATCTCAGTGTCATCCACAATCTTTGAATTGAAACAGGTTGGAGGAGAAATATTGCAAGAGAGGTTTGTACTATTAGGATCTGCTTATCAGATATCATGCAACACAGGGAATACATCAATTTTGATTGCTGGTGCCTTGCATTTTCAAAATTTAAATGAGATAAATCAGAATTAATTTGTGTGATATCTAACAATTGCCTGTTCTAATATTGGGACATTTCATTTGTTTGGAAGATCCTTAACTTGTATAGCAATCTCATCCAATACATTGTGTGTGTCTTTGTGGAACTTTATTTTGTTAATGAAGTTTAGGACTTTACCACAGGTTTTTGTCTTCTGGATAAATATGTTTTCAACTGCAAAACATTTTTGGTATAAGCGTAACGGATAAAATAAACCAGGGGAATACATTTTAGAGTATTGAAATAGTCTAAATAGCAGAATGTTTAAAATCTCAGGTAGTAATCCAGAAGGGATGGTTGCTGTTATGTGTGGGGCAGAGTGGTAGTGTTATTGCTTTAATAATATCATAGACTTCTAAGTTACGGTCTGGTTCTTAACATCATTTTGAGGTGGATGAATAAACTATTATAGTTGGTAAAGAGTCGGAGAGTGGGCTCGAGGAGATTCACTCTTTGGGGGATCTTTAGGTAGCGTATTTGATAGAGGTAAGAAATTAGAAATAATACAACGTGACAAACTTAATGTCTTGTTAGATCGTGTTTTGATCGATTAAACTTTGTAGGTTGGCAGATCTTTTGCAATTCATGAACTTCTAATAAATTTTTAGAGAGAATTCTGCATAATCAGAGTATATTAGATAGCAGTGAAAATGACTGGAGGCTCGGAAGCTATGATAATTAGTAAGGTTTATCATTTAAGTTTAGAGCATGTTCCAATTAAAGTTCTTAATACAGAGCAGATGGACAACCAGCTTGACGTTCTGCTGCACTAGGGCATGCCAGTGCCTCTGTTTTTTTTCACAACCATTCTCCATACCATTCTGGGTAGGTTCAATGTTGACTAGGGTCACTAGTGTTAACGTGATTTCTCACCAGTTCAGCCTACCGACAACCATGATATATCCATCCTTCTTGGGTTCGCTCATATAGATAGTTAGCAATAAGTATTTTGTAAAAGTTCATGAATAAACAAAATAGTAACAAAACAATTGCGGTCGGGAATCACGTTTTAGATCTACATAATTATCATGCATCTACAAGCCATAGATAAGCTCCTATGTTTCCTTTGTAGCAAGGTGAGAAACGAAGCTGAGCTGTGAAAACAACTTATGCATGTGGCTGGGGCATAAAACAGTTGGGAGGTATCTGTGTAGATTAAAATACCAAAATACTTTATGCAGTGCAATACTATTTTCTATGCTTGTAAAATTTTTTAGAATTGAATGGGCATGCCTTCCTGTTCAATTTCATTACTAAAGTATATGAAACTAAAACTGAAGCTGTATTATGACACAAGACCCACAGGATTTATTGAACAAAAATTACATTTTCATGAAAAATAAAGACTAACTCTACAAATTGACCAAGTACTAATGGGGGCAACAAAAACAAACAAAAGTTTTTTGCTGTAACATTATAACACTCTTAAATTGGTAGTCAACACAAAAAAGAAACACATGCAACTCCTGCTCAAGGGCTATTTTTATCAACCTACTCTTTTGAACAAGTTAATATTTTGATCAGTTTTCTAGTTTTAATAGCCTCATGTAAGAATCAGTTAACCTTACTATTAAACTAACAAAAATAATAAAGGAAAAAATAAGAGAATTATTTTGTTATATATTTCTTGAATAATAACAAAAACGTTACTTATTTCTAGGGTATAGTAAACAAAACACTAACCATTTCTAAGACAATAAGCTTAAATAAAAATAACTGATCTATTTGTAGACTAAGTTGTTTGCAATCAATTATTGTCATTTGCAAAAAATATACACCAAGTGGAGAAAATAGTAATGATCAAATTGAGCTTTTACATAGAATGCAATAGTGAAATGATTTGAAAAGGATGATATTAATAACTTCTAAAAAAGGTATTTATACAAATAGAAAGTAAAATTGTTTTGTGTGTAGCTTCTTGCAATTTGGAAAGTGTTGCAATCACAATAATTTAGAAATTGTTACAACTATAGACCTAACCAATTGTTGTAGAGATTTAACAATAAACTAATCATTAATAATGACGATTTAACCATTTCTAGTTTCTCTACATTAATATGGAAAAAATTCCATATTTTAGCTTTGTATAAAATATCAAAAACAAATTAAAATATGTAAAAGAGTTGAAATAGTAACATAGAAAATAGAAATTTCTACTTCACATTTATCAATAGGGTTGACAATCGCACCATTAGGGAAAAAGTAGATCTAGATCTAGTTGATTACATTGGAAATTAGGAAGAGGAACTAGGATTTGCATTGGCTTTCATGTTTGGAAGGTTAGCAATGTGTGATGGCTATAATATGGGGTTCGGGATTGGGAGCAAGCTATTTCAGAAAACAAGTATAGAGAATAGATGGTTCAGGTAGTTAGATACTAAACTTTCTCTGTAAGGTGGTACTACAATTTAGGGTAATTGCCAAGACAAAGTAACTAGCTAAGATTGGAAACATAGCCTTGAGGCACAATTAACTATATTTTGGGACCATATCACCTTTACAGTAAACTTACCATCTAAATAAAAAACTTATGAGTGATCCTCAAATGATAATTAACCATAATAACCTAGAAACATAAGTATGGCATTGAAAATCATAAAGGTATTCATGCTTGGTAAGTTATATGTTACTAACCTTAGTGGTTGCAATTTTGACCATATCCTATTTGTTCTCTATTGCAAGAGGTTCAACAATTATGGTTATCTAATGAAAGAGTACTAACTCTTTCCTACATGTGCTCTATGAAGATAAGGTAGATGCTATTAGAAGTGCAAATTAAAGTGGTTGATGTAATAAAGTTGGAATGAAGATAAGGTAGATGCTATTAGAATTGCAAATTAAAGTGGTTGATGTAATAAAGTTGGAAAGAAGCAAAGAAGATCAATTTAATTATGCTATACAATTTTTATATATGATTGAATGATAAATCTTCATTTGGACATTAGACTATATTAGGTCTAAACATTTATCTTATTGTAATTTGAGCACTGGATCTAAGATGTAGCTTGATTAATAAATTTTTAATGAAATTGTAATGGAGAAATTATATTTTCTACTGAATAATTAGTTTAAGAATAGTTTAAAAACAATTTATGTTCAATGTTATGACTAAAAATTTTAAGAGGTGTAACATTATGGAACATGAGTGTTTTATTTGACAATGAATTATTATTTATTTTATTTAAGTCCATCTAAATTTTTAAAGAAAACTTTAAATCTTCTGTCAGCGAGCACCACCTCAGAAGATTCTGAACTTTTAATTTTTTTTCAAGTACATCATTTAAATCAAAAATGTTTTTCAAAGCTTTACCGTAGCAGGTGCATATCTGTAAATGCGCGACTGTACTTTTGGTTTTTTTTAGTAAACATGTCTGATGAATACCAAGGCAACCGTTAAGTCAGAGGATATCAGACCCTGCCAGTAAACAGCTGATTTGTCTTTATTACAGGGTCATTGGTTTTTTTAACGAGCGTGTTTAGCACTTTAAATCACAGCAGAAGGCAATGATATGGCAACCATCAGACCAGAGGATATCCGACCCTTGAATAAACAACTGATTTATGTATGTTATACGGTCACTTGAATCAATGGTCTTTGATTTGTCTACCGTGTATCTATGGGTAGGATATTACATATAAGTAGGACATTTAGTTCATCTGCCTTCATCTGCCTTCGTAATTTTCTTATTAATATTTTCAAAGCTCATAATGTATGTTCATTGTTCATCAAAATTTCATTTCATTTTCATTCTCTGATGCATAATGAATCTGACATAAANCATCAAAATTTCATTTCATTTTCATTCTCTGATGCATAATGAATCTGACATAAAGAGGGTATGTAGTTTTGCCTTCCAATCTTATAAAGTAATTTTTTTAATAATATTTTCAAAGCTCATAATGTATATCATGTCATTTTCATTCTGGGACATCCAACCAATCTGATATAAGTAGGGAGTATATTTGATCTGCCTTCCAATCTTATTAAGTAGTTTTTTAACAATATTTTTAAAATTCCTAATGTACCTTCATTGTCCATCAAAATTTAATGTTATTTTCATTCCCGTACACCATCAATCTGACATAAGTAGGGTATGCAGTTGATCTGCCTTCTAATCTTGCTAAATAATTTTCTTAATATTATTTTAAAAACTCATAATATATCTACTATCCATTAAAATTTCAATCTCTCTCAAAGATGACCAATCTCCAGAGCAAGACAAAAGACTGCACTAGAGCTCTACAAAACCTAAAGAGTGCTCTGTGTGGCTCATGTAATCACTTGTATGCTTTATCTTTGGATCCGAAAGATTCGGGCCAATTGGAAAGTATTGAAAGAATCAAAGAAAAGACCGAAGGTTGGTCCTTTGACAAGCAGACTCATCCACAATCACAAGAAGAAGAAGAAGCAGTGGTACTGGTGAGGTCAATGTTCATGATTATCTCTTTGCTTGATTGATGGCAACCCAGGCCCACACAACTTTTCCTAACTTTTTCTCTCTCTCGTCCTTCCATTCATGGAAGACTTGTACGTTGCAAATGTCTGTGTATCTGCTTTTACTCAATAATACTTTTCTCTTGCCCGTCTGCCCTAATCATAAATAATGATAAATACCCTTAAAATAGTTCCACCTAAATGACCACAACTTAGGGGCGCTGAGGGAGGTGGGTGAGAGGTATTATCCGCTGAATTTCAGGGAGGGACATGGAAGCAGCAGAATCATTCTGGTGGGTGTGAAAAAGCCATGAATCTGTTGGCATTTGTCAACCGAATTGACTGATAAAGTGAAAACCCAGATTGATGATGAGAGCGGAGGTTCCAGCCATGGTGGGGTTCAGAGACATGCGCTGCTGGATGCATCATTGTGGCAAATAAAGTGACGTTTTTTAAGAATCCAAAAGTTGGAGGAGCATCGAGTATGAAAACAGCTTTAGAGAGAGTTGAGAATTGAGGAATTGAGAGACGCTGTTTCTGTTGCGTTTTGTCAAGTCTCCTTGCGAATTTCCAGCTGTGGCTGGCTTTCTTGCAGACAAATCTGTCTACAAAAATCTGATCTGTTCGAGGGCTGAATAAAATAATATCATCGTTGCTGTACTGCTGCTTTTGCCACGTTTTTGCAGGCTTCTGAAATGCCAGTTCTTGGTCTGCATTGTGGTGGGTAGAAAAACCGGAAGGGAAATGCAGAAAAGTTCATGCTGTTTATTCTTCTCTGCTTGTGGGTAGCATTCGTTTTGGATTTTTTGAAGAATCAACTACAGGAATAGCAGCAGGGATTTCATGGTGTTGCAGGCGTAGTTGTTTGCCTTTTTTGTCTGTAGTAGGACTTTACTTGAATGAATGACAGGCTTGTCAATGATTGTGGTCAAGTTGAGAGAATGGGCGTGCATGGCTGCAGAGCATCTGTTGGATTTCTGGTGGGAAGTTGTTGTGGGTGGATTCTGGGCTTTGTGCAGGGAACCTGTTTACATGGCCTATATCGTTTTCCTGGCTCCCAAAATCCTCAGAGCCTTGTGTTTTCTAGGTCCTTTGATTCTATCCACTGTGTTGCTGATTTTGGTGGTATTCAGTTTTGGTCCTCAGCTTGAGAGGCTCAGAATGGAAGCAGAATTGCAGTGGAAGAGCCTTCTGGAGCCAGGGGATAGGAGCCTGAAAGAAGATGATGCATTTCATGCTAAAAATGGCTCTGATGTGTGTTTATTATCAGACTGGAAAAGAACCATGGACATGGATCTCAGCCAGAGCAAGCTGTTCAGGAAGATGGGGTTCCTGCTTGGCAAGCTGGTTGCAGAGCTTGGCAGTGATGTGGGGTTCCATGTGCCAGATGTGCTGGAGAGCATTGCAGAGGCATTTGTGGAGGCCACGAAAAGGCAATATGAGGAAGAAGAAGAAGAAGAAGAATTGCCTGAGCCCAATTTCTCCAAAGCCACCAATGATTTGGACCAGCAATCTCCTGTAATGGCAGAGTCGGCAAATGCAGATGCAAAATCTGGTCAACTGTATTGCATAGAAGCAGCACAGTTCCCTTTGGAAGAGCCTGTGGACAAGCCTCAAACAGAGACCCAGATAACGATTGGTGTCAAATTTAAGGAGACAACAGACCCACAAATGGAGATCAGAGGTGAAGAAGGGGACAATGCAGTGACTGTTGTTACTGTAAATAAAGCAGACTCGAGAGAATCCACCAATGCCGAATTGAGTCCAGTGACAGATCCAGTAAAAAAAAGATCATTACCTGGAGTTTCAATGCCAAGTGAGATCCCGGAAGGGTCAGGGGAAGAACCAAATCTTAACCTCTTGGAGTGCTCGGATTCAGTAGAAGTGCAAAATAAAAAGAACCAGGATACTGCAGGAGGAGGTACTTCAAATCTAGGCAAAGAAGAAACTGCATTTGTTTCTGGAAGTGAGAACCTTCCAGTTGAGTTGCAGGCCATGGACAGGCTGTGGGAGGAAGAGTATCTGGGGTTCTCAGGCTCAAGGTCCTGCAGAAAGGAGAAGGATTGGAAGAGAACTCTGGCCTGCAAGTTCTATGAGGAGCAGCAGAACCGATGGAAGGAGACACTTGCAGGCAAGTTCCATGAGGATCATCCAGGAGTGGGTCTGAGCAAGTATGTGAATCACCTGTCTCCCCCAACTGCAACTGAATCTCTTAGGTACCTGGATAAGAAATCCAGGCTCAGTAGTAGCTGCACCTCTGCTTCTGCAGCAGAGAGCCCCATGAGTCAGGAGGAGGAGATGGACCAGCTGTGGGAGGCATACAATGATGCACAGGCTGAGCATAATCATGGTACTGCTGCTCATTCCAGGTCCAAGGGCTTAAGCAAAGCCCTAGCCAAGCTCAGGAACAGCAGGAACAGCAAGCACAGCTTTGATTCTGATGCAGATGATGATGATGATGAAGGCCCCCCTGATAGCCCTCAGCTTTGCTGCCTCAAGGCCCTGAGGTTCAGTGCAAGCAAAGTTTCTCTTAGGAGACCCAACCTCATTAGGTTTTCCAAGGCTATCAAGAATCTGGGTATCATCCATCATTTGCAAAGGCCCAAAGTCAGATGAATAAAATTCTACTTCTGACTCTTCCTCTGCAACCGAAACAAGGAGATCAGAGCTGGTACCATGTCATGCTAAACCCTGTCAATAATTGGTTTCCAGTGTTCATCGCAGATGCTGCTTTTTTTTTTCCCTTTCTGTAGTTATGTACTTGGTCACTTTGTTTAACAAACTGTAGTCTAACATACCACTCAAGGTTAAATTAAAGCTGAGGTGTTTGTTAACAGCTCAATGAATTTGAGAACTGATTCTCCTCTGTATTAACTATTGGCAAAATGTTATGTACCATGAAAGATGGCTAGGACTGTTTCTACTCTTTTTCTGTACATGGCACCTTAAATATCAATCCGGTAAACACCTTTTTTAGCCATATCTTTTTAGAGTTTATGTTTCAGAAACAGAATATTGTTGCTGTCTTACTGAAATGAAATGGCATAAATGCATTATTGCTTTTGCTTAAATTTGCTAGAAGCGTTAATAAAATGCTTGGAAATTTCTTGATGTTTTTTGTGAAGCTACAGGAAAGAGCATCGTTATCAACACACACTTTGATAAAATTTTGGGAAAGATTTCCACAAGGGGTCTACACGGTACACTGTCAAAGCAAGATTTGATGCAAGTGAAGTGAAATCATGAAGATATGGCATGAATACCTTGGGTCCAACAACAGGTACCACCCTCAATAGTTAAGACATATGTCATATCATATGATGTGATTAAGTTTGCTTGGACAATGGATGAAATCAGAAGAGAAAAGGCCTTTCCCACTAAATATATTCATTCATTCACGAGTAAATGTGGTCATATTTTCGTTAACAGTTATCAATAATTATGAAAACTATATATATACTTTACCAGACACCATACATCATTCATGGTCATTCTTCAAAGTTGAAAGGATTTCTTAGAAAGGATTTCATCCAGTTGCTTGGAATATTGTTACTCTCCCCAAGAATAAGGGTGGCTTAGGTCTTTTGAACTCCTATAAGCAAGGAATTACCCGGGTTAAGTGGTTGGTATAGCATTTAGATGCCTAAGATATTATAAGGACCCTCCTCCAATTAAGGCTTCATCAAGCATTTCCTAAAAATAAGCCCTTTTGGAAAGGCATCTATTTTGTCAATTGGATCCTTTCCCCCCTCACTATCATTTTTCCTGGATCTCATGTTTTCAAAAGCATCTGGAGGGCTTGGCAAATTCTACACACTTACATTGACTGGACTAACGTTAATATCAACCTTACTATCCTCTCTAGAGTGTGTTCGTGGTGGTTACCTCTATCGCCCGCTCCCCTTGCTATCACAAATGCTAAGGTGGCTACCTTGTGGTATCGAAAGGATGTCATTTCCTTGAATTGTCTTAGGTTGGCTAGCCATTGGGTTTCGGGGTCGAGTTTAACACTTTGTATGGGAAGTCGGCTGCAATGAACCATTGCCTAGTTCAGATTTACTCTTTTGTCCACGGTCATTGGCAACTTGATGTTGCAGTGCAAAGCCTTTTTCATGGCCTTCAATGGCTTAATGGGGTTAAACTCTTGCCCTACTAGCCATTTGTCCCCTTTCATCTCATGCATGACCCATCTGAAGTCATTCAACGTTGCAATAAGTATTGGCACAAACAAGAGTCAGTAACATTTTGGATCCCTCTCTTCCAACATATTTGGAAACTTTCCACCCTCCCCAAAATTAAGCAATGCCTCTAGTGTCTCCTCCACCATGGTCTACCTATTGGTAAACGTTTACAATATCTAGGGATTCCCAATCCCAATTGCCCTCTATGTGGTGGACAAGATGACTTTGTCCATGTATTTTGGCATTGTCCCTTTGCTCAGCATGTGTGGAAGTGGGCTTCCAAAGCTTTTCTATCATACAAGCTATCTCAAGAGGATGCCATTTTCGAATTCTTGAACATTACTTCTGCTAATCTTAATTTTCCGTGGAAAGTTATTAGGTCTACTATTTTATATTACATTTGGAAGCGAAGATGCAATGTTCTATTTCAAAAGATTGATTATTCTAATAAATATTTGCTCACCAGGGTGGAGAAGTTGTAGATCTTTCGCCTCACTCATTTTCAACTCATGTCTCAAGCATCCAAGTTCAATTTGGACAATCATCAATTGGTTCATCTCTTGTAGCTATGGGAAAGACCTGTGTGTTCCAGTTACACTTATCATTAGTAATCTCTGCAAGGAAGCCTTCCTTTTTCGTTATGTGGAGTCACCATTGGAACTCTCTCTATCCTTAATTGAGAGCTCTTTGCCTCATCTAATTTTGTCATTCTATTTTGTAACAAGCCAGTATGTGTGAACACTTGGTTGTGCTCCAACTTGGATTTCCTCCTTTAATACTTGTTTATTTATAAGGCGTTTCCTGAGTTTCAGTCACAATGCTCTTAGCTTTCCCTCCCCCTTAACCCTATGACTTATTCAAGTTGTAATTGATGCACCTTTAATTTCAATAAAACTTCTTTTTGGGATCTGACACCTCCCCACCCCCAATTCTTCAAAGTTGAAATTCATGTATGCATTTATTTTCTTTATCATTTGGCTTTTACTAAATGTTGATCCTCCTTTATCATCTAGGCTTAGGATCTAGTTTTTAATAGAATCAAATGAAAAAGGAGAACTTATGTAATTGACTGTATTTTACTAGGACAAATCTAAGCTAATGATGATTATTTTCTTGTATTTCTTCAAGTAATTTTTTTCAAAGTAATTGATATGCATGAATGTTTAAAAGTAGCATATTAAATCTAAGATTATGGTTCCACAATGGACATTGGAATCAATACCTTATTATTAAAGCTAAGACTCCATACCACATTGTTAGCTTGAAATAAGAGACAATGCAATGTAAGAAATAGATATATAATAATTAGTGGCAATGATGAAGTAGATTTCTAAGTACTCATAATTTGATCAAGATTGTCTGTCTAGGTACTAGGCTTACATATTAGAGGAGGTTTTGTTCTATTGGATATCTCTCTAATGCAATTGCTCATCTTGATGGAGGATGAAGGTGAAGTCCAGATAATAGGAATTTGAATAGGTATACCTGACCTTTATTTACTGTGGCTTTTCATCGATAGTCCTTTGTGTCCTTTCTTCTTGTTTGTTGTTTCTATCCCATGTGGTGTAGATTCTTTCGAATGAGCAAAAGCCATTTCAAAATAAACATAAGTGTACCTTTGGAAAATTTTACTATTATTTTAAGAGATGATTCGTTATGTTCTCCTCACAACACTTGCATATGAATCCACTAATTAATAATATTACGCCAACTTAGCAAAACTAAGGTCCCTAGCAATGGTGCCAATGATGAGTGGTTGGTATCCCCTACGCCTAACCATACGAATCACAAGCATTCACTAGCGATTTGGTCAAATTTCGTGGACTTTGTTACCCAAGTGGTTGATATCCATTATAGTTGATGAGTGCCGAGATATCCCTACACTCAACCATACGGATACGAGTGTCGCACGCACGATTCGGTCGAACTCCGTAGACTAAATGCATACACGCCCCATGGAACACTTAGGGTTAATTATTCGTTGTCTTCCCAGACTTGTAGTTGTCACGGTGTATGGTTAAGCAAGTCTGAGGTATATGATTTTTATAGTCTTTTATGTTTTATGTCTTCTATGCTAACGAGTGAAGAGTTGAGAAACTAACTAACTTTAACTAATGAACTAAGTCTAAATTACCTAGCGTCAGCATCCATTCCCACTTACCGTACACACCCTGAACCGATGCAACCGTGGCTACCAAACGCTAATCGTTGCTGGGATCATCACGCGTAACGCACGTGCTCGAAGTGGTCGTACTGAGACACTTATCTAGGAGGAAAGGGTTGAGAGAATCTAATCGCGATGAGCATCCGTTCCTTGATTATCCGTACACATCCTTAAATGCTTGTAATCAAGTCGTACTCATTCCGCGTTACTAAGAGAAAATAGTAAATAACATGTAATAAATAACAATAATAAAATCCTATTCCATGCACTGCAAGGTTTATCCAAGAAGCTTATCTTTATTGCTGTACACAACTTGTGTTCAGGTACAATGTTGCTTGAATAAAAATCCATTTACTTTAGGACTCCTACTGCGAGCACATGGAAAATATTCTATCTTTGGAGTCATCAATCTGCTAGAGTTTCCCTACTTCTAGCTTAGGATTAGGAAACAAGGGAGAGCCGCCTCTTATTTATAGATATGACGGCGGACTGCGATATCGCGGCCCATGTGATATTGCGTCCCATCATACCCCCATGACTAAATGAAAACTTGTCCTCGAGTTCATTACAATAATATTGGGAAGGTATGAGATTATTGACTCAATGAAAACTAATGGGATGACATGTGAACGGATCATCATTATAAGACACAACAAAACTGGTGTTCATGACAACAAGGGTGAACACCTTATTACATTGACATCAGGCCTTAGTTGGCAGCTGAGAAAGAGAGAGAGAGAAAGAAGTGTTGCTGCTACCAACGTCAAGATTACGTCTTTCATTGTCCATCTGTAAGCGCGTCATCGATCTTGCTCTTTGCATAGCTGCTTCCAACACTGCTCCATTCCAAGTGCTCCCTCTAGATTCGGTCCGTTATTGCATGATCGCCATTTGCACACACAACACAATCTTGTATTAGCAAGGGTGGATGAATTTCAATGTGGTAATACCTTGCTTCGGTGTAAGTCCATTGGCTAGGTTGTGGTATGGCTGATTCTGGTCTGGAGATATATTAATGATAACTACCGAAGGTATAGGGGTTAGGAGAAAATCAAAAAATTTGGGCCCCGTACCCCCATGACTAATCGTGAACCTCTGGTAGCAAAAGAGTAGAGAAAGAATAAGAACAAGAAAGAGGAAGAAAAAGAGACAACTAAGACATCGATGAAATGGATGTCAAGATGGAAATGAACAAAATAAAATTAATTGCAAAATGTTAAGGAAAGGAATTTAACTAGTGCACCAAATAGAAATGTCAGTGGGTCCTCCCCAAAGCAGGCTCATGCCCTTAATGCCCTGACAAACCTACATTTAAAGAATCCGTAGGCTCTAGGAATGTCCTTTG
>MNCI01005587.1:55986-76662 GCA_015680685.1 Gnetum montanum | reverse complement strand
GTGAAAGGTTGAGAAACTAACTAACTCTAATTAATGAACTAATTCTAACTTACCTAGCGTCAGCATCCGTTCCCACTTACCGTACACACCCTGAACCGATGCAACCGTGGCTACCAAACGCTAATTGTTGTTGAGATCACCACACGTAACACACGTGCTTGAAGTGATCGTACTGAGGCACTTATCTAGGAGGAAAGGGTTGAGAGAATCTAATCACTATGAGCATCCGTTCCTTGATTATCCGTACACATCCTTAAATGCTTGTAATCAAGTCGTACTCATTCCGCGTTACTAAGAGAAAATAGTAGATAACATGTAATAAATAACAATAATAAAATCCTATTCCATGCACTGTAAGGTTTATCCAAGAAGCTCGTCTTTATTGCCGTACACAACTTGTGTTCAGGTACAATGTTGCTCGAATAAAGATCCATTCACTTTAGGACTCCTACTGTGGGCACATGGAAAATATTCTATCTCTGGAGTCATCAATCTGCCAGAGTTTTCCTACTGCTAGCCTAGGATTAGGAAACAAGGGAGAGCTGCCTCTTATTTATAGATATGGCGACGGACCGTGATATCGTGTACGCAATATCGCAGGGAAGACACGATATCACGGGGGATGCGATATCGCGGCGGATGTGATATTGCAGCCCATGCGATATCGCATCCCATCAATAGTGAATCGTAGGATTGCAAGGTTGTTATCTTTCTTATTCACATTGATGTTTAATCTGTATGTATAGTTAAATGTGGATTAAGATATATCATATATATTTTTATAAGTATTTTTATATATTTCTCCTAATAGTTAGATAGAGTAAAGGTTGAGTAATTAAATGCCTAATTGATTAACTCATCTATTAACTAACTTATCCTAACATGGAGTAACCATTCCCACTTGTTGTACACATCTCGAACTAGCATTAACACTACTGGGTTACCAAGTGGCTATTGTTGGGTATACAAAATATTCAGTATTGGGGTTACCAAGTGTTGAAACTTTATGCTCAAAGTGGTCATACTCATGTGTTCATGATTAATTATATTAATTAATTAAAAACATTAATGTAAAATGCATAAAAAATAAAGTGCAGGAAAGTAAAGTTAAGCTAGTCTAAGTGTTGCAATAGATGTAGGAAATCTTGATTTTATTGTTGCTCATGCCAATGCATTCAGGTACACAGGCACTTGAATAAAACTCTGTACAATCTTTTAGATCCACACTGCGGGAAATCAAAGAGAAAATATTCTACTTTTAGGAAAAGGAAACTACAAGAGTTTACCTAAGGCTACAATTAAAGATGTCATAAATGTAGGGGATGCATGTATTTATATAGGCAATGACTACCTTAACATTGATGTATCTACGTTAACGCATCCTACCATGCATCGACAGGGATACGTCATCAAGGATGCATTAACGTAGCCTTTCTTCTTGATGCTTCATCAATCGTTCATGCTTTTTAACCTCATTTTTCCACGTGTTGATTTCAATGGTTGACTTTTGGCATACAACACAAACTTCTTCCATGGATAGGATTTTGTTTTCTTTGGCCAATTTTCTGATGTTAAGGTTGACTCTGGCAAACTACTCTCGTAGCTAATGAATACTTTCTTCTAGTACATTTTTCTATTTTTTAATATCAATCAACCTTATATTTTCAACAACAATTTTCTTGTTTTCTTCTTCTAATGCAATCAGGTCTTTAGCATGGGCATAGGTTTGGACTTTTGCCACTGAGGTGTTTCACACTACCTTTTTCTTCTCCATCTCCATCCGGGCATACTTGGCCATCAATTGGTCCATTTGTTCGATTCTAAATTATTCTAGCTAGTTAGGTGCAATATACTGTGTAGGATCTTGCCTTTCTGCTCTTAGTGCGGCCAATTTCACTTGTAGCCTCCACACTTCATATCTGCGTGTTTTGCTCTAGTTTGAGCCATGACTAGCTTACCCTTCTTTGAAATTAACTTCGACTATACTGTAGTGATATTGCCTAGGATATCCAAGAGATGTTACATCACTTGCTCAGTCTATAGTAATTGGTCCACGATATCTTTGTGCTCTTCTAGGTCCATGGATCTTCTAGCTATGGTTTCTATGTATTTTGTTCTAGTGATATCACCCGATGATACAATGGAAACATTGAAAGATTCCTTAATGTAATATGTAATAACTTCTATAACTCCTGCTGCATATTGATGTTGCATTCTCCTATCTCTAATATTACTTGGAAGGATGCAGCATTCTCAGATATCTATTATCCCTAGTCTTCATCCTCTCTTGCCTATAATGAGATTTGACCACTTGTGGGTTCTATTGATATTGCAGGCTTGCTTGGATTGTATCTTACTCAATACATCCTAGAGACCTCTATACTTTCCTAGCTTATGGTTTCAATAATTTGTTGTAGATGGATCATTAAGGATCTATAATCTTAGTGTGTTGGAGGAGCACTTGGTCCTAGTCTCTTAGTAGCTAGTGTTGACCCACTAGATTTTTCTTACTCTGTATCTATGGCTATAACCTTTCATGTCGATGTAGATCCACTTACTCCTTTAGTGCCTATTGGTTTTTCCACTTGACCCTTCTTCGGCAGCACTGGTTTCAAAATTTCAACATATGAGGCATTCTAGGCTTTGTGGAGAACATCATTGGTGTAACTTAGAATTCCTACTTGTCAACATAATCTTCTAATAAGACAAGGGAATGGTAGAATAAATTTTTCTACCTTTTTCTCCTTAAAAGATTCTTTGGATTTCCAAGAATAACAGATGAGCCATGTTAGCTTGGAATTTCCCCATCAAAATAGCACTTCCTCTACCAATGTAGGTGGAAATTCTATTTAATCTTTTTCTTGGGAAGATATAGTAAGTTCCAATCTTATAGTAGATTTTTTTAGTTATGAACAATCCATTGTATTCCTTTTCACTAGTCTCATAGGTCCTTTGTAGCCATAGCTTCCTTGCCTCTATGTTGAACCTTGTAGAGATTTGTGCAATGTTGGCTTTGATGTTTGGAAGCTTTATTGCCTTGGCTATTGCTTCAACTGAATAGGGCATTGTGGTTCATTCTATCTTTACTGTTCCATCATCCTTCTTGTTCTTCTAGAACTAGTATACTTCTCTTAGGTACCATTTTCCATTACATGAGATTACAGGCCATAGAGGAGAGACTTGGAGTTGTTCTCAAACTTTTGCAGGAGCAAGCTCCATGAATGGTTTAAAGATTAGTTCCACTATGACAATAGACATGATGGACTTCTCTTCGATGGCTTGGAGACATTTTTTTGATAGCATGAGGCATTGTCCTTATTGGATCAGCTTCTACCTACATAGATTATCCTATCGCAAGTGTTGATTGGTAGATGCCATAGAACTAAGACTCTTGCTCTATAGGTGAAGTCTATTCCCCAACTTATCCTCTTTCTCTAGGTATCTTTCCTCTTTGTTGTGATAGTCCTTTTATTGTAGGTCTCTTAGGAGGTATCTACAATCATAATGAATTATCTAAGGTTACCTAAGGATTTCATAAAAATTCGTAACTGTTCATAACCCTTTGTTGAGTTCTTGGGTTTGATCAATATCTATCCTTCTTATACTTTTTGATTCTTATTCAAACTGTAGAGTTAGAATTTGTTTTTGGAAAAACCCTTAGTTGAAGAATTTCCTAATTTTTACAAATAATTTTATGCTTTAGAACCTGTCACAACTGCTAATTTCTTGTTAATCATGTGTTTGAATGGTTAATTGGGAAGAAGTGTTAAGTTTATTTGCCCTTGTTAATTTAAAATATGATTATTCCTTATTGTTCTTATCCTTTATTTGTTCTTCCGAGTGTTACAAAAAAATTTAATGCATATTTTACAATTATGTGTAATACTCTTCCCCACGATTGATTTGGTCACTCCATGAGTAAAAGAAGAAGAAAATGGTTTGAATCAGAGTTACAATGTGGAAGATATGGCTCTTAGAAGTTCAAAAGTTAGAGAAATAACATGAACTCACTAAGCCTTGAATGAGAAAAATGAAAAAAAAAATGGCTAACACACCACACACATAGACACATTTTTATCGAGTACACATAATATATACAACATCATGGACGTGATATCATAGGGGCTAATCATTGTATCTACAATATCAACTTTGAAAATTTCAAGATTTTGTGGGATTTCTAATGAAAAAATTGAATAAATTGGATGGTCTAGAAGGTATAGAGATGGTCAAAAGGACTATTGATTAGAGGTGATGCTTAGAATCTAAGAATTTATCATTAAAAGTGTGTGAAAGATGGATTTTGAACAAGGTAAGTTGATTAAGCTTTATAGAAGATGGTTGGTAAAAATTACTAAATGTATGATCGAAGATAAGTCTATAAGAAAGATAATAATGATCGTATAAGTGTTATGGAGGTATAAGATGATGTAAAATTTGTCATCAACTATAAAGTATAAGAGTTATACAAGTGGATCCTCCCCAAAGTAGGCTCTAGCCCTTAGTGCCCCTGTATAACTAGACCTACAAGTATTCCTAGGCACTAAAGGAGTTGAATGTAAAACATACCTATCTTCCAAACCATACATACTAGTATTACCTCAATGAGAAAACAACATTATATTATAATAAACCATTAAATTATGATTATATATAATAGTGAGGTGAAATGGAAGTAGCAAGGATTCCAAAGAATGGGATGTGAGATGTTTTGCCATAGGGATAATGAATTTTATTTTTGATGCATAGTTAAAATGATCATTAGCCCTTTTGTCAAAGATCCAAACCAAGTAGCAAGGATTCCAAAGAATGGGATGTGAGATGTTTTTCCATAGGGATAATGAATTTTATTTCTGATGCATAGTTAAAATGATCATTAGCCCTTTTTTCAAAGATCCAAACCAAGTCTATACCACTTACCAGTGACATCATCTCAAAACTAACAACCACAAAACTACCACAACTATAAGAAATATTAACACTTGGCAATGATGTACAATGAAGTAATATATTACAACAGAGTTTATTTTTAAAGGAGACTTGACCATTAGATAGAGGAGTGGCTTCAAGCATGGGTAACATGTCTTTCTAGACCTATAACCAATGTGAGTCCAAGAAACCTTACAATTTCTAAGAAGTCGCCTATCTTCAAGCATGGGTAATATGTCTTTTGAGTAGAACCCCTAGAAATTTTTATTTTATGCATTTATTAGGTTATTATTGTGTCAACCTTACCTAAGGACTACCTTTAGGCATGGGTAACATGTCTTTCTAGTAACATGATAAGGCAACACTTATTTTCAACATACTTCTATTTTTCGTTAGAACTCAAACAGAGAATACAACTTAACAACAGGATAAGACTCATAGTAGTAGTCTTAGAGAATCCTTAAATATCCTTGATGTCACACCCTTTCCATTGCTACTTGGTTCTTTACTTTTTCATCTAGGCATAATGATCACAAGTTTATTTTAGTTTTATTGTGGAAAGAATGTCATTATGTCCATGGTAAGAACCTCTGATTATTGGAAATGAGTGGATGGATGATGTGGTCTCACTGTATATATAATCAATCCTGTAATTATTTGACAATATAGAGTCAAATTCTCATTGTTTTGACTACATCTTGTTTTGTTTCTTTACACTTTATTAGAAAATCAACAAAAATATGTTCATGAAAGATAGTAAAAATGATAGAAACATGGTAAAAATAGAAAAATGTATAAGGAATTTGAAAAATATTAAAGAATGAAAAATCATTAAAAATGTAAAAAGTATAAAAAATAAAAAATTTAGTAAGAAACATGAAAATTAGTAATAAATATGAAAAATACAGCAAGAATATAAAAAGAGGATTTGGTGCCTAAGTGTCAAACTTGACACTCCCATCACTATTAGTAAGAGTGGAAATTTGGAAGATTGAACAAGTATTGAATAATTTTGTGGACATGGTAGAGTCCCTAGAGGAGTAAGAAAAGTCATGAAATGGTTTCACCTATTGAATATTGTTGAGAATAAGTTTTTGTGGGTTTGTTGGATGGTAAATTTGCATGGCGTGAGATTGGTTTATAACATGGATGATATAAGGTTCCTTTCATCGAGATCAAAACTTAGTCTTTTGTGGGACATTATTGGGATTATAGTAAAGGACTTTACTGCTAGGCTTTATGGACACTTGTCTTATTTTGCCATCATGTCTACATTTGGAGTACTTCTTATGGACTTCATTACTCATTTAATCTACCAGTTGATTTTTGTCGAAGAGATTCAAATTCATTAGGTATTCTATTTGAGTTAAGTTTAGATTTAGGTCAAGGGCACTGGTAGTTGAAAGGGTATTTAGTTCTGCTTGGATTGGCAGAGTAGGTAGTTTATCATAGAATAATTTATATGGTAAATATCCTATAGCAAGTTTCTATGTTGATCTATATGTCTATAGAGTATCATTAAGTTCAGTGCTCCAATCTTTCCTATATAGACTAATAGCTCTAGTTAATATTTGTGTGATTTCTCTACTAGTCACTTAGGCTTAACCATTTTCTTAGGGGTGATAAGGTGTAGTTAATTTGTAATTAACCCCAACTCATTGCATTAGCTTTTTAAATGTAGTTGCTGTAAAGTGAGTCTCGTTATCTAATATTAGCATGCATGGTACTTTGAATCTATTCACCACATGTTGTTGAAAGAATTTGGCAGTTGTTGTGACGGTGCAATCTTTGACTGTAGTTGCTTCTACCCACTTTGTGTGATAATCAATAGTTACTATGATATAGGACTTTTCATTTGACATCAGTGATAAGCAACGAGTAGTCCCTATGCTCAACCATACAAATCAAAAGCATTGCACTAGCAATCCAATTGAATTCCATGGACTTTAGCTTCTAAATACACAATAGGCAAAGGTAGTGACTTAGAGATGTGATCATTGTCTTCTTGGCTTCACTAATATAAGTTCAAGTGTATGTGTAAGCCAATACAAATGATTTTTATTGATTTTATATTTTATTTTGTTTAGACTAAGCATGGAATAAAGAGAGAATTAATTAATGATTAACTATTTAACTATCTAGTGTCCTAATCCAACTATCCTAACATAAGCATCCAAATCCACTTTCCGTTCACATCCTGAACTTGCTTTAACACTACTGGGTTACCAAGTACCTATTACTAGGCATACCAAATAGCCACTACTATAATTACCAAGTGTTAAGTGGTATGTTTGAAGTGGTCGTACTTATGTGTTTGTTATTAATCGTATTAATTAATCAAAAACATTAATGTAAAAATGCATAATTAAATAAATGCATAACAGGAAACATTAATCTATTCCAAGTGCTACAAGAAATGCCAAGAATCTTGTCTTTATTGTTAGTCACATCCATGTGTTCAGGTATAAGATGCTTGAATAAGAATGATACAATCCTTGAGACCCTACTGCAGGCACTCAAAAAAGGAGCTATTGCTCCCTACTCTTGTAGATGCTTGCACATATCTAAGTACAACAATGTCTAACATGGCTACCCTAGGAGCATTTAGAGCCTCTGTTACTTGATCAGTCACCACTCCACCCTTGTTTCCTATCCATGGTGCTGCATCACTAGGACAATCATTTCTTCACCCTCATCCACGTGCATTGAGAAAGTAGCGACATTCCCAAAGATCTTTGGGAATTACTATTGTCTAGGGATGGACACCATCACTTCTTAGGTGCTTGGATTTGATCTCATGGATGCTTGCATTTGTTGTGTTAAAAACAATGATGCAATCTCTACTAGCTAGTTAATTATTCAAGTTACCTCATTGAGGTGACTTAATGTTGGCCTAAAGATTGATAACTCTGCACCACTTGGTTCTCCCTACTACTACTATAGGAGTTTTTTTATAGAGCTTCCTCATGCACTTCATTACTACATGAGCCTCCTATGTTGTCTCTCCAATACGTGGTGGTCATGGCAGCTCCTCTTCAAGCAACTTAGTGAGTGCCTTGTCTTTCATCATCTCCAACTACGATGCAGAAAGAGCATGACAAAGCATGTTGTTTGCATAATGGGCTATTCCTCTCCTTTTGCACACGTTTTTAATTATTCATGAAAAGGGGATTATCTTCCTCTCTTACTCATTCTCTTTGAATTAATTTTCAATTTCTAGGAAGATGAGCTAGGGAAGGTTGATAAGGAATTTTTTGCTTAGAGCGGCACACATAGGAGTAGAGAAGGTAGTGATCTTACTTAGCTTCACTGTTGGGTTTAGGTGATAGGACAAAATCTTAAAGTAGGCCCTATCTACCTTTGTGAATACATCGTACTTCTTATGGTCCACTCCATAGCATCATTGGACCCATTCCATTTTGATGTTAGGGTTCACTTGTGTAGGAATCTCCACCAAATTTGCACTAGTGTTAAGCAATTCAAGGGCCTCTACAATGGCCTCAACCAAATAGGATAGACTAATGTCCTTTATTTTCATGGTTGTGTCTACCTATTGATTATTTTAGAAGAGAAAAGTCTCTCTCCTGTACGACTTCCCACTGGAAGTGAGGATGGACTACATGGTAGATCCTTGCAACTGTGTCTTGACCTCATTTGGTGCTAGGCCCAAGAAGGGGCAAAGTTAAGTTCCTAAAGAATGACACTTTAGACCTCCTTAGAACTAATTTTCTTTAGGCAAGCCTCAGTCAAGGTGACCTCCAGATTTGGTCTACGCCTTAGCATCTCATCTCACCTAAATTGTCCTATTTCTATGGTGGAAATATAATGAATAAATTCCACTTTAGGCTCCTCCTAAAGAGGTCCCATGGCATGGGCCTTTGCCTCACCTTCTTGGGGTCATTATTGTGGCTACTGGCCTCTTCCCCCTCTTGGCCGCTTCTCTTGTGGTTATGATGATCCTTCTCCCTACGGTCTCTTCGGTGCCATCTACGATCACACACATAGCCAAGGATTAGTGGTTTATGCATAACTTATAACACTTTGATATCTTTCCCCATTTGGCTAGTTACACTTGAGCTAATTTGTGATCATGGTAGATTAAATATTTTAATATTATTTTATTCCGATGGCTACCCAAATTTTTTGGTGAGGTTTAACTTATGTGGATCAGTGATCTTTAATATTATTTTATTATTTAAACTATTTGGAAGTTAGAGAAATTTTTTATTAGAAATCATAGGTTTGTAAATCCCACAACATAAAGCTCACCTTCGGTAGCTGAAGAATTAAAGAACAAGTTGATTTAGACATGTGATTAGGAAGTTATGGGCTTGGGAAGGTTCTAGGCTCCAAAAACTACAAAAACTCCCTTAGCATTATGAGGCAAAAGTGAAAATTTGGCTAACTCCCATTGTGTATTTATTCTATTTTTCTGCTACATTGATGGGGATGCGTTGATGCAACCAAAAAAATTTTCACAAGTGAAAAACTAAGGAAAAGGAGTTTTTCCATAAAATTGGGATCCAAAGGAAGCTAGAAAAGCCTAAAATAAGGATAGATGCATGAAGAGGGCTAGGGATACATTTGGAAAGGAGATTTGGTAGGAGACTAATTACCAAGGAGTGTAGAAACTGGATGCATCAAGATGAAAAACAATTATTTTGAAAGAAAAATGCCTAAGGGATAGAGGTATCTTTGGGGTGTCTAAGGGATAGGAGTGATCTATGAGGATGTGTCTTCCTAAAAGAAGAAAAGAGAAGTAGGAAGTGAAGAGGGCCTTAGTTAGAGGGGTGTCTTCAGACATGAGTAACATGTTTTTCTAGCCCCATAACCAATGCTTATAGCCCATTATTGTGTCTAAGGGGTGTGCTTTGAATTCCCATAGGTTTTTCTTTCAAATGGAAACCACACCATGTAAAGAAACTATTTCTTATTTATTGGTCGACATAGGAATGATGATGAACCCATGGGAATACTCATGAAACTCTAGATGGTAGGTAGGTACAAAAGCTGATAAATCCCCTTTGAAGCCACATCCTTGTTCATCCAGATGCTTCATTCCAAGTCTAGAAAGTACCAAGGTCACAAATTCATTTTAAGTTGTTATTAAGAAGGGACATCATATTTCCAAAATGAGGAAACATCATAGAGTTGTGTGGAATGGGTGAATAATGTGAACCCACTACCTGATATCATGATTAAAATAATGTTCCATTAAGTAATGTCAAAATTCTAAGAAGAAATCTAGTCATTTGCAATCAAGCAAACAATACAATTTAACAAACCATCATAATTAGCAATTGTATTCGACACCAAAGTACTAATGGTAATAAAGAAAAAGAAGACATGTAAGAAAAGTCTAAATAAGGAAAAATATATTAAAAATTGTAAAATATTCAAGAAAATGAGAAATGTATGAAAATGGTGTAAAACAAAAAGTTGAAAAACTAAGAAGCCACTCATATAGTATCAACATGGATGGGCATCTCCCCCATGACTAAGTTGGAAGGAGGAGATTAGAAGATTAAATGTCTTAGCCATCAGCTAAGGCATTTGTTACACTGATCATTTTTGTTCAAGGAAAGGTTTAAGTTGTTGGGTGCTGATCAAGAATTTTTGACTTGGGTTTTCATGATGGTATATCATCATGATTTTGTATATAATGTAAGGACCCTTTTATAATGTTTGAAACTTGGTACATTAAGGTACATGCATGGGGTTTTAGTAGAGCACCTTATCCCCTAGTGAAATTTTACTTTATGTATCTTAAGTTCATGACATTGTTTGCTATGTGCCTTATGCACTTCATTTAATGACATGGCCACTAGTCTATTCTCATCTAGTGTGTTGAGATTCATTGTTTTTTCATGTTGGGCCAAACTTAGGTCCAAGTAAACGTCAGATGTCATTGAAAGTGTATGGAGCTTAGCTTGGATGGGAAGAGTTGATAGTTTTCTATACACTAGCTCATAGGGAGAATACCTAATAGGAAGCTTCCATGTTGAACGATAAGCCCAAAGAGCATTGTTGAGTTTACTGCTCTAGTCCTTCCTCTATTTACTAACCATTCATGTTAGTATTTTAATAATTTTCCTATTGGTGACCTTAGCTTGACCATTGGCTTAGGGGTAACATGAAGTTGTTAATTTAGGTTTAAACCCCAAGCGCTGCATGAGCTTATGAAAAGTGGCACTTGTAAAATGTATTCCATTGTCAAAAATTAGTGCTTGTGGCATGTCAAACTTGTTGACAACATTTTGTTGTACAAACCATGCCATTGTAGAGGATGAATAATCTATGATAGTAGTAGATTTAGCCCATTTGATACAATAATCAATAGCCATGATGATATTAACCTTTCCATTTTACATAGGTTGATGGACCCCATGAAATTAATACCCCAAAGATCAAAAGACTTTAGTGGTTGAATTCACTATTGCAGCCCTTCCATGCATGTGGTCATCCCTCCATCATGTTGGCACTAGTCACAAGAATGAAAGAAGTGATGGGCATTTTGGAAAATCATGGGCCAATAATATCCTACCATTAGGATCTTAATGGTCATCCTTCTCCCAACATAATGGCCCACATAAGTGCCCTCATGTGCATCCTGGAGAACTCGAAGCTGATCTACATCAGGGACACACCATCAAACCAAGCCATCAACATAACTCTTGTAGAGGTTACCCTTGATTTCCATGAAGTGCTTGAGTTGATGAAGAAACTATTATTTCTTCCTATGGTCCCATTCCTATAGCATCTCTTAGGTGAGTAGATAGGAGAGGATGTCATCATACTGATTTGTTTCCTTGGGAGTTTAAGAATTAATAGCACCAACAAAGAGGAGTTCATTAAGAAATTAATCAAATAATGGGTTCTCCTCCTCTTTGCTATCCCATCCCAATCAAGACAAGTGGTTAGTTACCACATTCTTGGTTCCCTTTCGGTCAACCATCGTCAAATCAAACTCTTGAAGGATCACCAGCCATTGTATGACATGGGGGCTAATCGTTGGCTTATTCATCAAGAACCGTATGGCATTGTGGTTAGTGTGCACAAAAAATTTGTATCCAAGCACATAGTACCTGAACGTTTCTAGGACATACACCATTTCCATAAACTCCTTTTCAGTGGTGGTATAGTTGAGTTATGCCCCCACAATGCTTTTGCTTGTCTAGTGGATGTGATATGGACAATTTTTATTATCCAACTATGTAAGCATGGTCCCTAAGGCATAATTGGATGCATCTATCATGATGCGAAATGGCCTAGACTAGTTTGGTGCTCATAGAATTAGAGTTTCTATGAGTTTTTGCTTTAGTTGTTGGAATGCATTTTCACATTCCTTGGTCTAGATGAATAGTGCATCTTTCTTGGTAAGTTTTACCAACGGCTTAACAATCTTTGAGAAGTTTTCCATTAAGTGTCGATAATAACCAGTGTGGCCAAGGAATGACCTCACATCCTTCATTCTTTCGAGTTGTCTGGTTATCCCTTGGATAACCCTTATTTTCTCTGGGTCCACCTCAATCCCTTTGTTTGAGATTTGATGTCCCAAGACAATGCCCTCTTGGATCATTAGAGAGTTTCACGCAGTGGCATCTTGCGTCACTATACATGATTAATGGAACTCTCTTCTTCTTAATGTTTTCAAACTCATTTTCCTTGGAAATTTTCAAGGAAATGTTTCTGATCCCCAACCTTGCATCTATGGTGGTTAGCCATGCTCTGACGATAGCGATGTTTTCTTTGCTATTTTCCACGTGGATCATCACAAAACCAGTAGAATATGATCACCCATAAACGGTGATCATGATATCTTCTACCAATTCCAAGAGAATAGTGATTGATAGGTTGCTAGCTCCAGTTTGATGTTGCTCTTTTTAAAGAGAGGTAGGTTTTACGCTTTGTACATTTCTTGCGAAATCAAGTTAACTTTGAAACCTAAATCCAAAAGAGCCTTACATGATTCATTTTTAGCAATTTGTATGTAGATAAGAGGACTCCTAGGATTAAATCTCTTCCTAGGAAGATGGCCAACCTTGATCTAATCTATGACTACATGGGTCAACATAACAATGTACAACTAGGGAGCATTTTGGTTCGAAGCTTGCTCGATGGAAATTTCAAAGGTGGAAATAGTAAGGTTAATAGCCATAGGTGTTTGTGAGGACTTTGTGGAACTATTGGTTCTAAAGAATGGCCTTTTGCAAGGCTTCAATTTAGAACCATTAGGCCAAGGAGTTGATTATAATTTTACTATCCTCGTAGCATTTCTTTGCTATGGCTGGGAAAGTATTTCACCCTGCATGGATGGATCATGTGGTATAGGAGTTGAAGATGGTGGTGCAGGAGTGGAAGAGTGTTGAGAAGGGTAGTAAGGAAATGGGAACTCCCTCCTTGACGAAGGTGCTCTATAGTATTCAGGAGGATAATAGTGGTGTGGGAAGGAAGTGTGACTAGAAGAGTTATGTGGAGAGATGGACTATTGAATGTAATACCCATATGGATCTAGTTGGAAATAAGGGTATTGCTACCTTGGAGGTGGCATCCCCCATGCATGTGGGTGTTGCCACTACTGATATTATTTCTAAGGTTGAGGTGGCGCTCCACTCGAATAGTATGCTTGTTGGTGGAATTGCTACTGATAGTTGCCTTGTGGATAAGGCAACCACCTAGGTGCTTGCCATTTTTCTAGTCTAGTTTTTAGAGCATACATTCCAGATCCTTGTAGGTGTGACAAGATAGGGCAAGATCCCTTAGGATGTCTGTATTGGTAGATGTCATAACCATTGTCATCAGTTTCTGAATCTACAACCTCCTTTGCTACTATGGCTTTACTCTTATCTCTATAATATTCTCGTTTAGCATTCTTTTTGTTCCTTTGCTCATGACCACATTATCCATGATTCTTACATTCTTCTACAATCTTTAGAGCATCTTGGAACTTCTCATCTAAAGAGTCCCACATTTTATTAACCTTAGCCAAGATTTCAGTAATAGATTTTTGAGTCAACAAAGTTTTCCTTTGCACCACTTCATCAAGTGGTGTCTCCTCCTCATTCTCATAGAAAGGGACCTCTCTCTTATGGATGGAGGTATCTCTATTATATTCTTTTGCATGCTCTTTCTTTTTCAGCTCTTCTTCTTCCTTGGTCACTTGCTCAATGAGTCTTTGAATCTAATGAATCCTTAGCTCAGAAAGTCTCCCTTGGGCATAGACCCCAAGGATCCTCTTTGTTGCAATTTTGAGCCCATATGTGATATGGCATAGTTGATCTCATTGAGAGTATCTATGGTCTAGGAATCAGTGTAACAAAGAATAGTACCTACCCATGGTTACATCTAATGACTCATGAATGCCTTGTTTCCACTCTTAGATTTGCCTCCTTAAATTGGACACTCTGGAATTTGTTTAGCATTTTTCATTGAACATCTCTAACATCATACTCCATCGTCAAATGGATTCTAATTCCAAGGATTGGTACAAACTTTCTACCTCCTTTATGAGTGTCCTTGGGAACAGTTTCAACTTTTTCCATTCATTTTCTACATTTTACAAGGCACAAGCATCATGGAAGACTTGCAAATGAATCTATGGATCTGAATTATATCTCTCGTCAAACTTAAGGATATTGTTCATATCCATTTGTTTAATGTGGTTATCCTTCAAGTTCTTGGTAGGTATTCTAATAGCCTCTAAAATATTCATCATGTTTCTGGTAGCTAGCAGGGGCTCATCATAGTTATGGCAATATTAGTGACCCTTATCATGGCTATGATGCCTATGATGAGTCCTACTATGCCTTCATGTTCTGTGATGTTCATTCCCACATTGCTACTCATGACCCTTGTTCCTATTGTCCTAGTAGGATCTATGATCATTCTTATCCCATTGTTCATATCCATCTTGATCTTTGTTGCTTCTATCATGATCTTGACCTTTGCTTCTTCTATTGAAGTTGGAGGAGAAAGACTATGAGGATGATGATGATGAAGGTAAAGAGGATGGAGAATTAACATTGGAACAATGCCTACTGCCTTCTCTCCTTCGGTCCCTACCTCGGTTACCATGTCTATCTCTTCTTCTGTGCTTATTATCATCCTTGAGTTTGGATGAATGGCTTTGGTTACTTTTTTTGAAGGTCCTTGGGCCTTGAGACCTATTCTTCCTATCACTAAGGTTATCCACAATTGACTACACCTGTTGGTTAAGGTCCCAATCAAAGAGAAGGGGAGAATCTGTGTATTGGGAAGCACTCAAAAATAAGTCCTCACATTCTTTATGGGTTTGTAGGAACAAGTGGTTAGGAAACTATTTACCTTTTGAAGCCTCATATTGAGCCTCCATTTGATGATCATTTTTTTGTTGGGAATCTATGGGATGAGAATCCGGTAGGCATGGTCTTGGACCTCATATTCTGCATTAAGCTCAACGATTCCCATCTTGATGAGATTATTCACTAGCATCGTAGGAACGAACTAATCAAGGGGTAGCACGATATTGCTCTTCATGTCCCTCCATTGCAGCTGCTCATCCTGAAGCACGATGAAGGTGAAATCCAAAGTGTAAGAATCCAGATGAGTGTAGGCAACTTTGAACTATTGGGGCACTTGCATTTTTTGGCCTTCTTGCTTTGAGTGGATCAACTTACAAAGGGTGGTAGAGAATCCTCTATGCGAAAAGAAGTCATATTAGTGATTTTTCAAGAGTAGTATGTATTTAGTAATATTATTTTTATAGTGATTTTTTAAGTGTTCTTTTACAACGTCCTTAGATAATTCCATGATCTTCCCTATGTAGCATACTTAGCTAACTAAAATCCCTAGCAACGACACCAATGATGAGTAGCGAGTAGTCCCTATGCCCAAGCATACAAATCACAAGCATTACACTAGTGATCTGGTTGAATTCTATGGACGTTAGCTTCTAAATGCACAATAGGCAAAGGAAGTGAATTAGAGATGTGATTGTTGTCTTCTTGGCTTTACTTATGTAAGTGCAAGTGTATGGTTAAGTGTAAGCCAAGGCACATGATTTTTATTGATTTTATATTTTATTTTATTTAGTATAAGTATGGAATAAAAGAGAATTAATTAATGATTAACTATTTAACTATCTAGTATCCTAATCCAACTATCCTAACATAAGCATTCAAGCCCACTTTCCATTTGCATTTTGAACTTTAACACTACTAGGCTACCAAGACTGGGCATATCAAATAGCTACTATTGGGATTACCAAGTGTTAAGCAGTATGTTTGAAGTGGTCATACTTATGCGATTGTTATTAACTATATTAATTAATCATAGACATTAATGTAAAAATGCATAAGTAAATAAATGCACAAAAGGAAACACTAATTCATTTCAAGTGCTACAAGAAATGCCAAGAATCTTGTCTTTATTACTGGTCACATCAATGTGTTTAAGTATAAGATGCTTGAACAAAGAATTGTACAATCCTTGAGATCCTATTGTGGGAACTTAGAAAATATTCTAACTCTCAGCTAAGAAAATTGCAAGAGCTTCACTATGAACTTAATGTGCCATAAATGTGATGGGTACATGCATTTATATAGCCAAAGATAGACATTGCTTCGATGCATCTCCGTTGATGCATCAACAAGGTTACGTCGATGGGGTTGTGCTAATGCATCTGTGTTGATGCATCGACAAGGTTACATCAATGGGGCTGCATCGATGCATGCCTGTTGGTGCAGCCCATCAAATGATTTATCAACTAGCATGATGGATCCCATAAAGCCAATTTTCCAAATGTTAAAACATTCTAATGACTATATCCATTATTGTGGCATCTCTTACAAGATTGTATAAACTAATGTGCATCCCTAAATATGGTAGGCCAAAAGTAGCTTGCCATCATCAATTTCATTATTGTCCTTCATTCTACATACTAACTACCACATGGTCCTTCATGTATATCTTAATGGATTCTTTGTTGACTTTCTTCTGGAACACAACATCATATTAATCCATCAACACATATCTTGTAGAGGTTTTCATTAATTTCCATGTATATCTTTAGCTTGTGAAGAAATTGGTCTTTTCATTTCTTATTCCATTCAACATGAAGCTCTTATGTAGTAAGATATGTCATGTAATCAATAACCCATGACTTCACTATTGAATCTATTGTCATTGTTATCTTTGTAACTAAACTTTCATTGAAAAATTAGTTTGATAGTGGTTCTTCATTTTTCTAAGATTTCCATCTTAACCTGGACAAATGACTAGCTACAATATTTTTAGTTCCTTTCCTATCAACCATTGTAATGTCGAATTCTTGTAGAATGACAAGCCATCTTATCGCTCTTGGACTTATTATTGGTTTATTCATCAAAAAAATAATAGCACTGTGATTAGTATGGACATAAATAGGATACCCAAACTCATAGTATTTGAATTTCTTAAGCACATACACCACACCCATAAGCTCCTCTTATGTGGTAGCATAATTGAGTTGTGCTAGTGCATAGAATAAGATTATTATCAAGTTGAGTCAACACTACTCCCAATGTGTAGTATGAAGTTTCTATCATAATGTAGAAGGGTTTGAACCAATCTGGAGCTCAAAGGATTAGTGTCTAAGTTAATTTCTATTTTAGGGTCTTGAATGCTTTCTAACATTGTTCTATCTATTGAAATGGTGCATCTTTCTTTGTTAATTTATCTCGTAGTTTTGCAATTTTTGAAAGTCTCAATAAATCTCCTATAATATCTTGTATGGCCAAGGAATCATCTAACATCTTTGACTATTTATGGCCTCTTTGTGATGTTTTGAATGACTTTGATTTTTTCTAGATCTACTTATATTTTTTTATGAGATACTTTATGTCCTAGAACTATGCCATATTAAACCATTAAATGGCCTTTTTACCTATTGATATTTAGATTAGTTTCAACACATCTTTTCAAAATTTGCTGTAAATGGTCCAAGGCTTATTTAAAGTCTAGTCCATACATGGAAAAATCATCCTTAAATACTTTAACTTCGTTGCCAATATGCTTCTAGAAGATACTTAGTACAAGTCACTGGAAAGTAGAGGGAGCATTACATAAGCCAAAGGACATTTGCTTGTATGCAAACATTCCCCATGGACTAGTGAACGTGATTTTCTCCTAATCTTCTAGTGTAATGTAGATTTGGTTGTACTCACTATATCCATCTAGGAAACTATAATACTAGTATCTTGCAATGGTGTCTAGGACTTGGTTAAAAAATGGTAGAGGGAAATGATCCTTGAACATTATCATGTTCAATAATCAGAAATTAATACAAACCCTTAGTTGCCATCTTTCTTTGGAACAATGACTAATGGACTAACCCATTCACTATATGTTATAAGATAGATGAACCCAGATTTCAATAGTTTTGCTAACTTTTGTTTGACAACTTCTTTAAGTTTGGGATTTAATTATCTTTGAGGTTAGCAGTATGGTTTAATGGTTGGATCTGTATAGATTCAGGGTTAATAGATGCGTGGATCGATGCTAATGATTTCATCATAAGACCATGCAAATGGAGTCAACCATTTATTCATCACTTCTAATAATTTTTTCTTTTACCCTTTCTCAATATTGGCATTTATCATTATTAGTTTTTTATTGTTTAAGAAAGCATATTCTAATGCATTTGGTAGGGCCTTTAGTTCTAGAGGTTTTGGTTCATACTTCCTTAGTATCTCTAATTATCCCCATTCAATCTCTTCCTCTTGTTGTAATTTCATGTAAGATTGTCTTCTTAATTACTCTAGCTTATAAATTTCTTCAACATATGCACTCATAATTTTGTCCAAGGATTTTATGCATATGTTAGATTTTTCTTCTTTTTCATTAATCAACCACTATGTGCCTTCTTGTCCAATAGTTACTGCATATAGACACTATTATACAAACATGTCTTATACACATCTATTACATGTTGTAATAGTATTGTGTTTTGTGGTCTAGATCTTTTGCACAAAATTGCACCCATTATCATTGTATGTGATACATGGAACTCTATGTCTTTGAATAATACTAGCTTTGTATTCCTTGGAAATTTCCAAGAAAAAGTCCCTAATTCCACTTCATCATACCCCTATGACTGAACAAAAACTCGTCCTTGAATTCTGTACAAAATATTGGGAAGGTAAAGTAACGGTGGAATAGGATGATAGACTCAACGTGCTCAGTGCACTGATCAATAAGCATATTACAACATTAGTGTTCATGAACATTGTGGTGAACACTCGTACATAAATGACATCCAAGCCTTTATTTGACATCTTGTAGAGAGAGAGAGAGAAAGAAAATAAAGTGTGTTACCGCCAATGCTGAGATTGCTCCTTTTGTAAATGCTCTAGTTCTGGTCCATCCTGAGTGCTTTCTCCAAGCCTAGTCTATTGTTTGTATGATCGCCATCTGCACATACAACATAGTCACAAATGAGTAAGGATAGATAAACCACAATGCAGTTGATACATTGCCTCGATATGAAGTGCATTGGCTAAGTTGTGGTTATGGCAGAAACTAGTTTGGAGATTTATCACAGGTGACTATCCTAGATGTAGGGGTTAGGTGAATAGTAAAATGAAGAAAATTGAAAAATTTGTGCTAGGGCCCCCACGAGTAAGAGCGAACCTTTGGTAGCTATAAGATGGAAAAATATGAGGAACAAGAAAGATGGGAAAAAATAACAACAACAACGCCAATAAAATAGATGTCATGGATGGGGATGAGACAAGAGATGATTGATTGCAGGAAATGTTTAAGGAAAAGAACTTAACAATTGCACCAAAAAGGAATCCTAGTGGGTCCTCCTCAAAGTAGGCTCATGCGCTTATGCCCTGACAAACTCACAAACCAAAGAGTTCATAGGCTCTAGGAATGTGATTTGGAAGCAAGAGTTAAAAAGTTACCCACAAGAATTCACCAAAGGAAAAAAATGCATCAACTCAGAATGGACTAATGATAAAATCAGCAATGAGGTGGAAAATGGAAAGAAAAATGGAGAGGAGAGAATGGAATGAAATCCCAAGAACAAGGTTGTGTAAAGCCCCTTGTGTACTTTATGGTTAATGTGACTAAGTAGAACTCATCCCAAATCTAGACTGAAACAAACCACATCTAGTGACCTCGCATCAATACACTTGACCAATCCATCCACCTAAAGTAACAAGAATGCTTTCACGAAAAGTTACCACCATTCCAGAGAGAGCGAGATGGAGAAGTAGGAAGTGAGAAAGGGCCTTAGTTAGAGAGAACCTTTGGGCATGGGTAACATATCTTTTCAGTTCCATAACCAATGCTTGTAGCCCATATTGCTTTATTATGTCTACGGGGTGTGCTTTGAATTCTTACTCTTTTTTTTCTTTTTTTTTGTTGTTTTTTTTTGCGTGAGAACCACACCATGCAAAGAATTATTTTTGTTCACTCAGTTTCCTCATTTTTAAATAATGTTAGAATGGCGGAAAACCCAAGAAAAGCCATCCAAGCACCCAAGAGAATGGTTAGCACAAATGCATTGAATCCCCTTGAATTCACATCCTTTTCATCCTTTGAGTCTTTCCTTGGTTTGAAAAATACCTAGCCACCAATTCATTAACAAGTTTACTTAGAAAAAGGGGATTGTATAGTTCCAAGCCAAAGGAGACCATAGAGTTGTATGGATGAGTGGACGGTGTGGACTCATTGCCTGTTTTACCAAAAGGACCATACCTTAATATCAGCATCATAATTCAA
>MNCI01005587.1:0-55585 GCA_015680685.1 Gnetum montanum | reverse complement strand
CATGTGGAGCGGTATGCCCAAAGAGCATCATTTAGTTTAGTGCTCCAGTCTCGCCTAAACTTGCTAATGGTTCTTGTCAATATCTTCATAATCTCCTTGTTGGTGACTTCTGCTTGACCATTCACTTGGGAGTGGTTTGGTGTAGTCAATTTATGCTCAACCCCTAAGCATTGTATTAATTTTTGAAAAGTTACACCTGTGAAGTGTGTACCATTGTCTAAAATAAGTACACGTGGCACACCAAACCTATTTATGATTTTTTATTGAACAAATTGTGTAGCTGTAGATGATGTACAATCCTTAACAACAGCTACTTCTGCCCATGTTGTTAGGTAATCAATCGCAACAATAATATAAGCTTTTCCATTAGACATTGGTGTAATTGGCCCCATAAAATCAATTCCCCAAATGTTGAAGGGTTCTAATGGTTGAATCCATTGTTGCGAATCCTCCATTCTAGCATTCATTCCCCCATCATGTTGACAACACTCACAAGATTGGACAAAATGATGGATTTCCCGAAATAATGTAGGCCAATAATATCTTGCAAGTAGGATCTTGATGGTTGTTCATCTCCCAGCGTAATGATCCCCCCAAGGAACCTCATGAGCATCTTGAAGAACTAGCAGTTGATCTATATCGAGAACACACCATCGAACCAAGCCATCAGGACATACTTTGTAAAGTTGGTCAGTGATCTCCATAAAGTACTTGTCTTGGTGAAGAAATTGTTGTTTCTTCTTAAGGTTTAACTCTTGTGATGTTTTTTGGGTGAGGAGATAGGTAAGAATGCTATTGTACTAGTTTGTCTCTGTGGGTGATTGATTATTCAGTACACTAGAAAAGAGGAATTCATCAAGGAAATGATCAGAAATTGGATACTCATCCTCTTTGTTGTCCCATCGCAACTGAGATAAATGATCAGCAACTACATTCTTAGTGTCCTTTCGATCGATGATTGTTAAATCAAACTCTTGGAAGATTACAAGCCATCGTATGATACGAGGCTTACCATTAGCTTATTCATGAGGAAATAGATTGCACTATGATCTGTATGTATATATACTTTATATCCCAATACATAGTGTCTAAACTTTTCTAGTGCAAACACTCTATCCATTAATTCTTTCTCTGTGGTAGTGTAGTTAAGTTGTGCGCCAGCGATACTTCTACTTGCACAGTGGATGTAATAAGGATGCTTCTGGTTATCTAACTGTGTAAGTATGACTTCTAAAGCATAGTTGGACACGTCAGTCATGATATGGAATGATTTGGACCAGTCAGGAGCTTGTAGAATGGGTGTTTCTACTAGCTTCTATTTCAGAGTTTGGAAAGCTAATTCGCATTCCCTGGTCCACTCGAAAGGTACGTGTTTTTTCGTTAATTCCACCAATGGTTTGGCAACCTTTGAAAAGTTCTTAATAAATCTCCTATAGTAGCCAGTATGTCCAAGGAATGATCGAATATCTTTGATAGTTTCGATTGATGGGTAATTCCTTAGATAATTTTGATGTTCTTGGGGTCTACCTCTATCCCTGTGTGTGAGATTTTGTGCCCTAGTACTACACTTTCTTGGACCATCAAATGGCTTTTCTGCCAATTGAGCCTCAAATTGGTTTCTACACATCTTTTTAACACTTACTCCAACTGGTCCAGGGCTTGATCAAAGTTTGCTCAATAAGTGGAGAAGTTGCCCATAAAGACCTCCACCCCATTCCCTATCTGTTGTTGGAATATGCTTAGAACTAGTCGTTGAAATTTTGCAAGGGCTATATCCATCGAGAAAACTATAATAGCGATGTCCTGCGATGGTGTCTAAGACTTGGTTGACAAATGGCAAGGGAAAATGATCTTTGAATGTTGCCATATTTAGTAGCTTGAAATCTATGCACACCCTCCATTTGCCTCCCTTTTTAGGCATAATAACTAAGAGGCTAACCCATTCACTATCAGCAATGGGGTATATGAACCCAGCCTTGAGAAGTTGTTCAATTTCTTCCTTAACTAGTTGCTTTAGCTTAGGGTTCAATCACCTCTGCGGTTTTCTTCGAGGCATCATGGAGGGATCAATGTAAATTCTATGTTGGCATATCCTAGGATCTATTCAAATTTATTCGAGATATGACCAAGCAAAGGCTTTTGACCATTTATTTATTACCTTCAGCAGTTCTTCTTTTTGTTGAGGAGCAAGCTTAGCGTTGATAATTACCTATTTTCCGTTTTTAAGGAACATGTACTCCATACCAATGGGCAATGGTTTCAGCTCAAGGGGCTCCTACTTAAATTTCTCAAGGATTTCCAACTTCCCCTAATTGATATTTTCAAGGTTAAGACTTGGAAGTTGGAAATGGACTTGTTTTAATGCGTCTATGCTATCGATGTAAGCGCAAGTCAAACCCTCAGTTGTTTCCATGCATATGAGTGAACTGCTTTCTTGATCAGTTGTTAGCCACTAGGTGTCTTCCTATCATGTGGCTGCTACATACATGCATCTTTGTATGTTAATCACTTGTGCACATTGATTGCATGCAGGAAATACTAAACTTTGCACAAATCATGACCTCTACATGCAATTACACCTTGTGTCATTATATGCAATGCATGGAACTTTCTTCTGCTTGATCTTTCTGAATGTGTTTTCCTTTGATATTTCTAGGGAAAGATCACAGATTCCTAGGTACGCATCAACTGTGCTTAACTATGCTCTTTTCATTATGATTGGGAAGTCCCCCTTACCATTGTTTACCTGAATCACTAGGAAGTTAGCTGGGTACGACCACCCACAAATAGTGGTAACAATGTTTTCCACTAGTCCCAATGGGACAGTGATGGACTAGTTGGCCAAATCTAGATGGATGTTGCTCTTTTTTAATGGAGGTAGGTTTCAGGCCTTGTACATTTCTTGAGAAATCAACTTGACACTGGAACCTGAATCCAAAAGAGCCTTACATGGTGCATTTCCAACGATTTGTAAGTATATTAGAGGATTCCTAGGATCAGAGAATTTCCTGGGAAGGTGGCCAACTTTGATCCAATCGGTGACGGCATGTGTTAGCATGATTGTATGTGTTGAGTGCGGTGATTGGGCTAAAGGGGGCTCCAAAGTTTTGATTGATACTAAGGCATCTAGGAAATCAGCCACTTGTGATTGCAAGGATTTGGTTGGACTGTTGGTACTAAAGAAAGGTATTTTTTTCATGTGGTTGTTGGAACCAATAGTAGGTTGAGAGTTAATAGCCCTCATGGCATTACATTGCTGCAGCTAGGTAGGGATTTCACCCTGCATAGCTGGAGTAGGTGGTAGTGGAGCTATTGGTGGAAGAGATGCAGCTAGATGAGAAAGATGATATGCTTGCTGAATATCGCCCCTAGAAGAGGGAGTCCCATAATACTCGTGGGCTTGGTAGTGAGGTTGAGGAGTGACATGACTAGTAAAGTCACGTGGGGAGATTGGCTGCTGCATGTAATATCCATACGGGTTAGGTTTCCGGTAAGGATACTATTACCTTGGTGGTGGTATTCTCCATGATTTTGGGTGCTTCCACTATTGATATTGCTTAATCGGTTATGGTGGAATTCCATTGGGATAATATGTTAAGGGTTGCTGGAACTGCCTTGGGTTACCTTGAGGATAAGGTAACCTTTGGGGTATTTGCCTTTTGTTTAATCATGGGTTGAGTGCATACACCCCAAACTCCTGCAAATGTGAGATTACAGGGCAACATCCCTTAAGATGGTCATATTGACATATCTCACATCCACTATCATTGTCTATTTCTGAATCCACAACCTCTTCAATGATGACAACTTTTCCCTTACCTTTGCTACATGCATGTTCAGCCTTTTTCTTTTCTCTTTTCTCACTACCTTGCTCTCTAGATTCCTCTACTATTTTAAGAATAGTTTGAAATCTATTATCTAGGGAATCTCACATTTGATCTACCTTTGCCAAAACTTCTGATGTAATCTTTTGGATAGGCAAAGTTTTTGTATTCACCATCTCTTTGAGTGGTGACTCTTCTTCATCCTCACAAAATTTTACTTCCCTCTTCTGAAGAGAAGGATCTCAATTATACTCTTCAGCACTTTCTCTCTTCTGTAGCTCACCTTCTTCCTTAGCAACTTGCTCCAATAGTCTTTGAATTTGATGGGACCTAAGCTCGGATAGTCTCCCTTGGGCATAAGTTCCAAGGGTTCTTCTCGTTTTATGCCTAAGCCCATCCACAAGATGGCATAATTGATCCCTTTGTGAATAACCATGGCTAGGACAGCGATGTAACAGTGGATAGTATCGGTCCATGCTAACATCCAAGGGTTCATGTCCTCCTTGTTTCCAGCCTTGAATTTGCTTTCGCAAGTTAGACACTCGAGAGTACGTTTGGTACTTATCATTAAATAGTTCTAACATAGTACTCCACCTACAAATGGATTCTGGTTCTAAAGATCGATACTAGCTTTCTGCTTCATTCTCTATGTTCTATAAGGCACACACATCATTGAATGCTTGTAAATGATTATGAGGATTAGCATGGTATCCCCCTTCAAATTGTGGAATGTTGTTCATATCTAATCTCTTGATCCTACTATCTTTCTGGTGCCTTTTTTGGAATTATAATAGCCTCAGTTATGTCTAACATACTTCGAGTAGCGAGTAGGGGTTCATCGTGATTGTCTCGTCCATGGAATCTATGATGCCTACGTTGTTCCCTACTCTTCCTTCTTCTATGTCATGAATCTTTAGAGTGCCCTTGTTCCCTTTCTTGGCTATTTTATCTATGACTTCCAATTTGCCTACCTTTATCCCCATGGTCTTTTTCCTTATGACTGCACCTAGATATTGAAGGAGAGGTTGAAGGAGATGATGAAGGTGAAGAAGAAGGAGAGCCATCACCATGATGGTGTCTGCTACCTTCTCTTCTACAGTGTCAACCCTGATCATTATTGCAATCAGAATGTCCACCTTTATCATGAGTTCGTGTCCCTTTTTCAGATCCTTTGTGCCCATGGGTATCAGAATTTGGGTTATGAATAGTGGAATGAAGGTCCTAATACACAACCCCTTGGCCAAAGTCAAGGGAAGGAACATTGTTGTGTGGGTGATTACCTGAGATAGGTTCACCAATCGCATTTTCACTTAAGACATGTGGGGCATCTTGGGACCACTTACCCTTCAAAGACTTATAATGTCTCTCCTGTTGCAAGTCCATTTGATGTTATGCCTCTATGGGATGGTATTCTCTTGAGTCATGGTCTTGCACAATGTATTCTACGTGTAAGTGCAGCATGCCAATTCATGTGAGAGCATGAAGAAGCATGCTCAGGACTAAACGATTGGAAGGTAACACTATGTTACTTTCTAAGTCTCACCAACGTGATGGAGGATAAAGGTGAAGTCTATTATATACACATCAGGATGAATATATACCACTCGAACTTGTTGAGGGACTGGTGGATCAACGTCATGTGTATTACGCTAACGACTATTTCCTATTTTAGACCTAGGTGGTGAGGTGCTTTCGTATGAAGAAGGAGACATATTTGTCTGTTTAGTGTGCAATGTATTCTTGTTTATTATTTTCTCAATCAACCCTAAGGATTCTTTCCAATGATGTGAATGATTTCCTATGTTCTAATTAGCACATAAATAACTAAGTCATCGGCAATGGTGCCAATGATGAGCGACGAGGTACCCCTATGCTCAACCATACGAATATGAGCATTTCATGCATGATCCGGTTGAATTCCAAGGACTAAGTGCCTATACGCCTTTGTGGAACAAGGATGGGTTGGTTGATCGTTGTCTTCCCAAGCTTACCTATATGTCATGATTGTATGGTTAAGTAAGCTTGAGGCCTATGATTTTATAGCTTTTTTGTTTTTATGTCCTGTTGCTAATAAGGGAGGAGAGAGATAACTAAGTGACTAATTTAACTTAACTACTGATTAACTAGGCTTTAACTAATCCTAACACCAGTATCTGTTCTCACTTGCCGTACACATCCTGAACTAGTGTAACACTACTAGGATTACCAAACGCTAATCGTTACTGGGTTACCAAGTGTTACACACATGCTCGAAGTGATCGTACTGAGTGTAATTTAACGATTTGCTTAATTGATCAAAATGAATTATTGTGCTAATAACAGAAATGTAAAGTGCATAAAATAAAATAAATGCATAATAAAATAAAATAAAATAAATGTGTAAGAAAAAAATCTCAAGTGCTACAAGGATGAATCAAAGAGCTCGTCTTTATTGTCATACACAAGGTGTGTTCAGGTACATAATGTTTCAATAAAGATCCATCCACATTTCAACCTCTTGCAACGGGCACTTGGAAAATACTCTAACCTTCAAACAGACTACAAGAGTTTTGCTACTTGACTGCTAAAAGACTTCTTTCCAATTGTGCGTCTAGGCACTGCATTTATAGACTTGGGAGAAACTACTCTAATAATTAGAGTAATTGCTCTTATAATTAGAATAACTACTCCAGTAATAACCACTCTAATTATTAGAGTAACCACTCCAATAATAACCGCTCTAATAATTAGAGTAATCACTCCAATAATAGCCACTCTAATTATTAGAGTAACCGCTTCAATAATAACTGCTCTAATAATTAGAGTAACGNATTAGAGTAACCGCTTCAATAATAACTACTCTAATAATTAGAGTAACATGGTGTTCTGTAATGTTTAAAGATGACAGTAAATTTTAATAGGTTCGGTCCATAACAACTTGGAAAGAAGTAGTAATTCATTTTAAAAACTTTAGTAAAGGCACTTGAGCATGAAATAAAAGCATTAAATAACTGACAAGATTAATCAAAGTTTTAAGAAATACATGATCTGTGTTTCAACCATTCAACATAGATCAAGGCCAGAATGTAAAAAACTTAAATAACATAGCAGGAATAACAATGAATTAGCTCAAAAATGAGCACCAAATGGAACAAATCCTTGTGTAGCCTTGGTCACCCATGCCTGCAAGTTCCACACCTCCTTTGGCAAGACTACAACCTCTAGCTCTCAGATTTGCTCGATACTGCACATCAAACTGCCTTTGCGATGCCACCAAATAGTTAATAAGAATCATAAACAACCCTAAGATTTCCCCTTCGTAGCTAGCCTTGGAAATCCTTCCACCACTGTAGCTTAGCCTTCTTTCTTCCTATTATGTCTGGCTGAGGAATTTATAAGGACTGGTTTGATGCATGAGGAGCCACCACTCGTGTGTAACATCCATGGCAATTAATACTTGTGTGTAACATGCACTGTAATGGTCCACTACCACCACCCGTGCATAACATCCACTATAATGATTGACTAATAATGGCTACATTGAGGATTGTGCAAAAAAAAATGGCAACTCTCACCGATGCTATGTACAAGAAATAAGTGCTGGTATCTAACAGAAGTCCACCAAGCATGCAAGTTATGTCAGTGACAACCACCCATGCGTAGCCAAAAAGCATGTAGCTACAAATAGCAACATCTGCCACCCAATTGAGAATCATAGACAAAGATCAACTTAACACCATGGCCAATAGCAACAATATTAGTGTATCAATTGCCATTGCATCTATGGATTATTTGTTGCAATAGGATAGGTCACGTTCTTTTGTAAAAGATGTGTCGAAACATTAAGATTTGTGGTCACATATCACCAATAGCACCTGCAATGACAATGATATGTATCGTATAATGTAAAGTATTATTCTTGCTCAGCCTCAGCTATTGTTGTTGGTTTCGTGGTTTTTGTTATTTCTGAATTTTTTTGTTTATTCCAGATGTTCTTATCTAATCTATGATTCATTGATTCTCCAAAGTTGATGTGTCAATGTTCCCTAATATTGATGTAATTTCCATATGAGTCTTTGGTACATTGTTTCAAAAGACTTTTCAACATAGCAACAATCTATTTTTCATTGGAAATCTTAGATTGTGATTTCACATAACCTTTGTAAACAAAGTTGATATAACATTTTTTTATATTTTATCAGCTAAAAAAAATATGTTATGTATATAAGTAATTAAGAACACAAACTTATTTTTCTATAAATCTATTATACTAGACCTAATGTGATTAAACTAATTAATGAATGGCCCTGTGCCTAGCATGGGCAATGTTGACATCAATACTTAGCCCCCAAACTTTAAATTGCATGCAAGTGCAAGGATAGCAAAACCATAGAAATTTTTAAAAAAATGTGTATAAAATATAAAGAATAAAAAAGATCACAAAACAATGACAAATTAAAATTTGAAAGCAAACTATAATATTTAAACATGATTAAAATAATCACACAATCAAAAGAGCACTAAACATGGGCAACCCTTAATCACACCACCTTGTTTAATCAAATTTAAATATATAAACTTTATAAATTATAACTTTAACTATGTATATATATTATAATGTAATTTATAATTAAGATCTCATTTCCAATGAGCTAAAAGTCATTAATATAAAGGACAACATTAAGCATAAAACTTATACTAAACTTAGTGAAGAGGACATGCTTCTTTTCAATCATAGCTAACCATAACTTTCAGATTTTTCCATAGTTTCTTTCCTCTTCTTTGTTTTCGAAATTTAGAAAGGGAATGGATCAAAAGGGATAAGGGAAAATGAGGACAATTAGGAGAAAGGAAGGAAATATTTTCTTTTCTTTTCTCTTCTCTTTTTTTAAATTTTGGGGGGAATAGGTTTAAAAAGGGGAATGGAGACTAGAGTGAGGATTACTGCCAAACCCCATCACACTTAAGAACTTATTACACTGCCAATGAACATGGTCCTCATTCATCTTTTTTTTGAGTAAACTTTACCCATGGTGCACTTCATTCTTAAGGTAGGAATTCCAACATGAGTCTAGCAAATTAGCTACACTACTAAAGAATATGATCCTTTCAAAAATTTTGTCCATGGTGTAGTTCAACCCTCGTGCATGCACCTTTTAATTATAATCTAGATGACAACATAGCAGGTCTCTTGGATAACTAAGGGTTCTCAAGTGGAGAGGAAAACACTTCACCCTGTTGCTCACAGGATAGCCATGGATCATCATAGTTGAGGGCTAGGGCTTATGAGAGGGAAATTGAATTTTCTAAGGTCACCTAGTAATTGTGGCTAACCATTCTCCAACTTCACATATTCTACATTCACATGATCATGATGATAATGTGATAACTTAACATAAATCCCATCCTTCATAATCCAACATAACTAATAAAATTTCTACCTAGAAAAAGATTGGGAAGAATCAATAAAATGTTAAAGTATATCATATAAGGAGATAGTAATCTAATATAGTATATAAAGAATTATACTTGCATTATTTTCAAATGGTGTTATGATGATCCAATGCCTGGCAACTCAAATGATCATAATGATTACTAAAATCATATGAAAAGCAAAAATCAAAGAAAAACCAATAAGCTAAGAAAGAGATGATGGTAGACAAAGCATGCATGAGAGAATGATGGAAATGTAAGAAAAATATGCAAATGCAACTATATACAAATGAAATGCATGAATAATGTGAAGAAAACATGCAACTAAGGATCCACTAAGTGTTCATGAGGGGCACTTGAGTAGAAATTTTTTAGATGAAATGCATTAAAATTTAACATTTCTATTTAATTTGTATCCTTGCAAATTAGCAATTTTGTAAACATTAGGATTGATGACATCTGTAACTTGGTATGGGCCTGACCACATAGGGGAAAACTTAGTTTGGAAACCTATTTGACCAAATGCTCTATCTCTCTTAAGAACCATATCTCCTACTTGAAACAATTTAGATGCATGCTTCTTATCAAACCATCTCTTAATAGTTTGTTAATGACTAAGACTACAAAAATCAATACATAATCATTTTCTAACTTGCACTAAATTTGATATCCAACTTGAATGTTTCACAAGATAAATAATTTTAGTTTCTAAAAGTTTATCAATTTCTTCTTTCATCAAAGTTTCAATCTTGGAATTAATAGGTCTAAATTTTTGTCTAAATGGTTTTGTTTTGGTATGTAAGTAATCAAATAAAGATTCTCTAGTTGCCATTTTAGAAGAGATTTTATTTGAAAAATATAACATCCTTTGATATAACTTCTTTGTTAATTTGAGAAACTTTAAAACATTGATCACTAAATTCACCCTTGGAAAATAAAAGTTCATGAATATGATCATCATCATCAAAACTTGAAAAGAAAAGACATTATCTAGAATAGAATACGACTTAACTTTTTCAATAGTAATTTCAAAATCCCAAGCATTGTGGTTAAAAGGGACATCTAAAGTAGTGGTCAATTGAGCTAATACATCAAAAACATAATTTTCTTTTCTAGGGATATGTTCAATGGGTATATCATCAAATTTTGGCTCACCTTCTAATGTTTTAATGGTTAGAATCTCATTTTCATCTTTGTCCTTTCCTAATGGTGGTGGATCACCAAAAAGAAATGTTTTTCCATCATGCTTATAATAAGGCAAGGCATCTTCATAAATTTCTTCACATTCTCTAAAAGCAAAAGGATTGATTTATAACATGTTCACCAAGTCATACTTCAATAACTCTAATATAAAGATTAGTATTTTGATTTTCCAAAGATTGATTTTGTTGATCAAAAGTTTTTACCACTTTTTTATAAAAAGGCTCTCCTGGTATAACAACATATTCAGAATTTCCTTTAATATGAATTAATAATTCAAAAGAATTTGATCTAAAGAAGCCCCCAAACTTGGCTTAAAAGTCCTAGATAAGAGCACACCATAAGTGGATGACATATCAACTAACTAAATATCCATATAGCATGTGAAAGTAGGATATTATTTAAGTTGCACTTTCACTCCTTTCAATGATCTAACCACAAGCATGTTGGATCCATTAAGTTGTATCACACTTCTTGCTTATGGTAGCATTTGTGTTCCTAACATTTTACACACCTCAAGTGACATGACGCTAATAGTTGCACTAGAATCCATTAAGGAAATATGAACATTATTTCCTAAAATGATCAAAGATGTAAGGAAAGGAGGTTGGTCTTTCTTGTTTGACATGAGATTACTTGAAGTTTGTATTGATAATGCATTGGGACTTTCTACAAAATGAACTTGCATTTCGATTATTGGAGACTTTTCTTTATTGGTTTTAGATGTATGAACTATCTTTTGAATCACATATTTCATTTTATTAAAATGCAAAACATCATACATTGAGATGTTGGCTTTAACTCTCTTCAAATCCTCAACTAGATCATAAGCTTTATGTTCATCTTTAACTTCATGTTTAGGTGGAGTTCTTCTAAGTATAGAAGGGGAGTATGGTTGTTATGGAATGTTTACTTGGGATGGTCCAATTTGGTAATCTATATTATTTTAACTAGGAACTCTTCTATTGGGAGGAGTATGAGGATTATTCCTAGTTTGTTGTTGAGTGGTGTTTATAATGTCACTAATTCTATAATAGCAAGTGTTATATGGATTGGGATTACTTACCATGACTTCTTCACATGATGTAACTTCTTCATTTTCTATTTCATAAGGTATGTTAAGGACCATAATTGGGGGTTTTCCATTTTGTTGATTTTAGACATTGTCACAATAATTGAGGGAAAGTTTTCTCAGAATGTTGCCTAGTGTTATGAAGGTGACAATAATCATCAATGATTGATGTGCTTGGTTTTTTCGGAATGTGTAGGAATTTTGTTATTATTTCACTTTAGTTCAACTACTTCATTGGAAAGCTTTTGAAGAAAGGTTAATATTTGGGTCATTTGATTTTCTATTTGAGTAATCAATCCATTAGGAGTAGATATTCCTTCTGGGTTTATGATGGATTGGATTAAAGCTTTCAATTGATTGTCACTTAAAATGGTATTTGGTGGTAAAAATGAAGAGGATGTTGGACCTTGAAAACATTTACTTGTTGATTATGTCATTTGAAGAGGAGTAGGAGTTTGAAACAAGGTATTATTCATTGGGAAAACTTATGATGGCAAAGGGGTAGACTATATAGAATTGTTAATACTCATCATCCCAAATTGGGTTTGAATGCTATTCATTAAAGTGATTTGTTCTAACTCAACAACTTTAGTCTTTGCTCCTTGTATTTCCATTATGTTAGGATCAGATTTAATTACATAGGTGAAAAATGAATCAATGGTATAGAGGTAGAAATTGAGGATACCATTAGGTTGCAGATGCATCTCATTCAGCACATAAGCAAGTTGATGCAGGAATCTTAGATAGTAACCACAAACATTTTTCCCAAGTAGTTTTCTTAGGCTTGTGAAATTTCTTGATGCTAAGGCAAGACTAGTGAACTTATCAAATTGGAGTAGGAACTTATTTTTAAAGTCTTGCCATGAGTTGATAGAGGTATTAGGGAGCATAAAAAACCATTGGGTGGCTTTGCTGTTGAAAGTTGTCACAAAGACCCTACACACTATGTTGTTTTGGATAATGTCATGGATGCCTAGTAAGGTTTGAAAACATTGTATATGTTGATGGGCATCACTAGTAGGGGCTTTGGGATCAAAGAACAAATTTTTGTTTTGAAGTGGTTTCGAAATATTGTGATTGTTTGCCAAATTAAAGGAGTTGCTCACCAAAGAAGTTGGGGGTTGATTGGTTATCATCCTAGTTCAAATTCTTTTAGGGACAAAGTTTGAAAATCATAAAGCTCATTGTTTTCTTAAAGTAAAGGGCATGTAGCTAGTCAATTAAGGGCATGAGTAAGAGCTCTTTGTTGAGATGATATATGGGAGATCATAAATGCTGGAAAATTCTAAAATTAAATAAGATAAAAAATATTTAAATACTATATTTTTTTTATTTTTTATTTTAAAAAGAAAAATGAAATTGCAATATATATAAAAGTTAAAAGAAAAGTAGTGAAATGCAAAATTTCAAAAAAAGTAAATTTGAATAAAATGATGCAATGAATTAAAACACAACCTCACCAAAGTTAGAAGAGATAAGGATCGCCAAAATGAAGTAATCAATAGAATTAGGAAAAGAAGGTTTGGGGATCTTAAAATGAAATCGAAACAGAGCAAGAAAATTGAAAATAGGTGATTGTTAATTGGAATTAATATAAGAAACATGCCACTAAAGGTTTGAGTAATTGAAATTGGAAAATAAAAGATTTCAAAAAACAGGTTGCAAAAACTAAATTTCAATGACTAAAATAGAAATTTTAACAGGTTCAGTCCACAACAGGTTGCAAAAACTAAATTTCAAAAATAGTAGCTAAAAAATAAATAATTATCACCAAGACAAAAAACTAAAATAGGAAATTTAAAGTTCAAAGGAACTGAAATAGGGAAAATGGAGATTCAAAAGCTGTAAAGTAAATGATTGAGAATAGAAACAGGAAAATGAAATTTTCAGTAAGTGGAAACAAAAAAACAGAAATGGAACAGGAACAAGAAAAGAACAGAAAATTGATATTTTAGAGAACAAAAATAGAAAATAGAGGCTGAAAAACTACCCACCTTCTAGCACCAAAAAGGTGTTGAGTAACAAAAATTTTCAAAAATTGTGCATAAAATTTTTTAGAAATTTTAAAAACTAGAAATGCGAACAGAAATTTCCAAGAATCAAAAAAAGGAATTTTCACTAGGTAACAATAAAGGTCAATAGTAATAGGAATAGTAAAGTTCAAAAATGTTGAACCAAGAAAATAAGAGTTTCAAAACAAAAATGAAGTGAGAATAGAAAAAAAAATAGACAATGAAATAGGAAACAAAAAAGCCCTCCTTCTAGTGCCAAAAAGGGTCTTGATGCATAAATATTGGGCACATCAACACTCAAAAAACTCATTTAGGGAGACTATTGCCTAGGGTGCCTCTCATATGGGTATGGAAACCTAGGAATAGTCTCAACTAGAAGGGCCACATAGTGTTTCATAATGTTTAAAGATGATGGTAAATTTTAACAGGTTCAGTCCACAACAAGTTGCCAAGAAGTAGTAATTGGTTTTAAAAATGTTAGGAAAGGCACTTGAGCATGAAATAAAAGAATTAAATAGCTGACAAGATTAATCAAATTTTTAAGAAACACATGATTGGTGTTTCAATCATTCAACAGAGATTAAGGCTAGAAGGCAGGAATTTAAATAACATAGCAAGATAAATAAATACTTAGCTTAGAAATGAGCATAAAATAGAACAACTTCTTATGCAACCTTGGTTGCCTGTGCCTGCAAGTAGCACACCTCCTCTAGCAAGACTACAATCTTTGGCTCTTAGATCTACTCGCTACTCCACACCGAACTACCTTCAGGATGCCACTAAATAGTTAGCGAGTGGGATTTTTCCTCTATAGCTAGCCTTGAAAATGCTCCCACCACTGTAGTTTAGCCTTTTTCCTTCCTGTTATGTTTGGTTGAGGAATTTATAAGGACTAGTCTAGCACATGAGGAGCCACCACTTGTGCATAACGGTCATGGAAATTACTACTTGTGCATAACGTCCATTGTAATGGTCCACTGCCACCACCCATGCATAATGTCCATTATAATAGTTGATTGATAACAACTAAGTTAAGGATTGTGTAGAAAAACAATAGCTCTCATCAATGCTATGTACAAGAAATGGCCACAGGGGTTTGATAGAAGCCTACCAAGCATGCAGGAAATGGTAGCGGCAACCACCCACACATAGCAAAGAAACATGTGGTCACAAATGGTAGCATCTACCACCCAACTGAGAATCATAGATAGAGCTCAACTTAATGCCATGGTCAATAGCAACAGTATCAACATATCAGTTGCCATTGCATCCATGGATTGTTTGTTGCAGTAGGATAGGTCACCTTCTTTTGTAAAAGATGTGCTGCGACACTAAGATCTATGTTGCATATCATCAAGAACACTTGCAGTGGCAAAGATATGCATGGCATAATGTAAAGTATTGTTCTTACTTAGCCTTGGCTATTGTTGTTAGTTTCATGGTTTTTGTTATTTTCAAATTTTTTTGTTTATTCCATACGTTCTTGTCTAATTTGTGATTTGTTGATTCTTCAAAGTTGATGTGTCAATGTTCCCAAATAATGATGTAATTTCAATCTCAGTCTTTGATACATTGTTTTAGAAGACTTTTCAACATAGTAGCAATCTATTTTTCATTGGAAATCTTAGATTGTGATTTCACATAAACTTTGTAAACAAAGTTGATATAACATTCTTTTATATTTTATAGGCTAAAATAAATATGTTATGTATATAGGTAATTAAGAAGACAAACTCATATTTCTATAAATTTATTATACTAGACCTAATGTGATTAAACTAGTTAATGAATGGCCTGTGCCTAGCATGGGTGATGTTGACATCAACAGATATGCCCCACTTGGATAGTATGATTTTTGGTAAGGTTGTCTAAAATTACCTTATGGATAAGGTAATTGTTTGGGCATTTGCGTCTTGACAAATTTTGGATTGAGTACATATGCCCTAGACTCTTGTGAGTGGGCCATAATAAGGCAACATCCCTTAGGATGTTCATACTAGTGCACTTTACATCTTTTGTCATCTTCTAAATAAGAGTTCATTATTTCCTCTCTTGCAACAATGTTTCCTTTATTCCTATAGTTCTCTTATTTATTGTCTCTTCTTTTTTTCTTATCTTTACCTCTATTTAGGGCTTTTTTAGTCTTTTCCTCTGCTATCTTTAATGTTGTAGCAAAATTTTCATCTATAGAATTCCACATTTCCTCTACATTTGTTGTAATGTCATTAACCAATTTCTAAATTGGTATAGTCCTCCATTAGATTGTATCTTCCAAAGTTTCTTCTTGTTGTGATTCACATGCCCTTACATCCCTTTTCCTTATTGCTAGGTCTCTGTTGTAATCTTCTATTGATTCTCTTTTTCTTAGTTCTCATTCTTCTTTTACCACTTGATCAATGAGTCTTTAAATTCGATGAGCTATTATATTGGATAATCTACCTTGGGCATATACCCCAAGAGTTTTTCTAGTCTTGTTCCTTAGCCCATCAATGATATCTCTCAGTTGTTATTTTTGAGAAAACTCATGGTCCTTGCATTTATGTAATAATGAATAGTACCTATCCATTATTGCATCAAGGGATTCATATGTCCCTTGCTTCCATTTGTGGATTTATTTTCTCAAATTGGACACTCTAGAGTAGGTTTGATACTTATCATTAAAGAGATCTAGCATGGTACTTCATCTTCAAATTGATTCTAATTCTAAGGATCTATGCCAGCTCTCTACTTCTTGTAGGAGTGTTCTCGAAAGCAACCTCAACTTTTGCTAATCATTTTTGATGTTTTACAAGACATAGGCATTGTGGAAGGATTGAAGATGGTGTTGTGAATTTGCATTTTATTCGTTTGTAAATTTTGGAATGTTGTTCATGTCTAATCACTTGATGTAACTATCCCTTACATGCCTAGTAGGAATGTACATAGCTTTATTGATATTTATCATATTTCAAGTGGCCAATAGAGGTTCTTCATAGTCTTCGGGTTTGTGAGCTCTATTGTAGTGATGATACGTCTTATGATCATGATGCTCTCTCTTTTCATGCTTAATCTTTTCTCTTCATTCATCATGATTATCTTCCTCTTCATCAAGATGCCTTCTTTTCTATGCATATATCTCATGTTCTCTTCTTCTTTCCCTATCATGATCCCTCAGTTTTCATTCTCTACTACCAGAATCTATAGATGAATGTGAGGAAGAAGATGAAGGAGTTGGAAAATTATGCTAGTTGGTTTTCCTTTTGAGACTCCTTGATACATCCCTGATGAATCGTGGTTTGCCAGGCCCTAATATTAGGTACATGATATTGGATACACGATATTGCAACCTAAATATTATAATATATACACAATATTGTGGTACTTGTGTTAACCTATAAATATAGCACTCAGCTGCATGAGGAAGAGTCATTAAATCATTAGATATTGTTTTAGTCATTAGGAATTGGAAGTCTTTTTATTAGTTTTTAGTTCTTTTCCCAAGTGCATGGCTGCAATGTGATGCTTGTAATTGTATGGAACCTTTGTTCGAGTGTGATGTACTTGGATATGCACACAACTGGCAGTAAAGATCGAGATTACTCCATCATTGTAGAATTCACTTAGTTTTAAATTATTTATTGTTGTTTTCTTAGTTAATATTTCTTTTATCATCAGTTACTATTTCTATTGCTAAATGCAGAATGAGTACATCTTAATCACGAACATTTAAGTGTAACTACATGGTAACCGAGTAGCGCATCTAGTAGTGCTTCAAGTAATGTGCACTTGGTAATCCTAAAAGTAGTACACGAAGTTCAAGATGTGTATGGATGATTAAGGACAGATGCTCATCGCACTTAGGCTAGCTTAGATTTTATTTCCTATTGCTTATTAGCTTAATAAAGTTATTTCTCATTGCCTTTAGGAGTAGCATAGTATTTGAAATCACATCATACACCTCACTCTGGACTAAACCATATGTGACAAAGAAAATATTGGTCCAGGTGGGAAGATAACAAACTGTGATCAACATATAACTATCTAGGTACCACAACTAGTCTGTCCGTGGAGTTTGACTAGATCACATGTACATGCTCATATTCGTATGGTTGAGTGTAGGCGTACCTCATCACTCATCATTGGCGCTAATGTTGGGGATGGTGCTAGTTATCTAGATTAGTTATATCATATAAGATCACTGTAACAAGGTATTAACGATATATCTTTCAGAAAAAAGAAATTAAATTCAATTGAGTCACATACAATTCATGACAATGTCTCTCTCACAGGACAACAATAATGCAACAACTAGCGAGGAAATTCATTAGAGAACCAACAAAATTTATGATGAAGAAAAAGTTTGGAGTACCTAATCTTATGTAAGAGTTTCATATGTTCATGGACACCCCAATGATACTCAAGGAATCTTTTCATCCAACTTAGACACCTCTAGTGAGAATGGGACATCTCCTAGAATGAGGGGGCCCATAAGGCCCAGGGCCTTCTCAACGGTTAGTGAGAGTACATCAGGGGATGGTTGGAAGACTTACAAAAGTCATGATGAGTCTTCCAATTCTCACTCTTCCTTTGCTCTTTCAATGTTAGGTCTTGACATAGATGACTATTCCTCAAGGGGTCAATGTAGAAATAAAAATCAAACCAACATGTAAAATCAAGAATGCAAACATGAACAAAGACAACATCATCCCAACTCACAAACTCATAACCTACTTAGCGACTATGAGCATAACACATATATCAAAGGTTGTTCAAATATCTTGTAGGCATCGCAAGAAAAGTCGTCTACCTAGGCTTGATTTAAATAACTTTTTCAAGTTCTCAAGAGGCTATGATTTAGATCCGCAACACCATTTACAAGCCTTCTATGATGCCTATGTATGGAACAACATTGATAATTGATGGCAAAGACTTAAGCTCTTTCCTATGATCCTTTTTAACCAAGAAAAGTATGATACAGGTCTTTAAAGCTGAAATTAATTCACCATTGGCCAAAAATGGTGGAACTTTTTAATGAAAGATATCAAACTTGTGTAAGAGTGTCAACCTTGAGGAGACAAATCCAAGAGTGGAAACAAGGGCAACATGAACCCTTGGACATGGCCTTAGAAAGATATTATTCATTGTTAAACAAATGCCTAGGCCATGGGTTCTCCTAGGAAAGGCTAATGTGTCACATCATGGATGGGCTCCATAATTAAACAAGGAAGACCCTAGGAATGTATGCCCCAGGTCAACTATATGAACTATGAACCCACCAGTTCCAAGAGCTTATTAAGCAGGTAGCAAAAGAAGAAGGAGAAATAGTCAAATGGGAGAATGTGGAAAGATCTCAATAGGACCAAGCTCTTGAAGTAACGAAAGTCCATAATCATGAAGAGGAGAAATCAACTCATCTCGAGGAGGTGGAACCATTCCCATCTTTTCCAATACTAAAATCACTAGATGAAATTGAGGCAAAGATTAATAAAATGATGGAGTGGGTATATGAAAAATGCGAAGAATATGCAAACATTATCAAAGGTAAAACCACGCAAGATCACTCTAATAACCAAAACAAATAGAGGATGCCAAATTGAGAAACAAGACAGAACACCATTAGACAATCGAAAAGAAGAGCTGAAGGAAATAAGGATAGGGGCCCAACTACAAATTATAAGTATCAATGCAATGTTTGCCTATACAATCACCCCAAAGGCTAGTTCCCAATCTTGTCACATCTACATGAGCATTGGGAAAGAATGCTACATTCAAATTTCATGCAGAAGTATTGTGCTCAATTGTAGTGGTGAAACCCTCAGTCATGGAGGAGACCATTGCCAAACTGGCCTCACCCTTTGTATGTCTCGACACCAAGTGCTTATTATGTTTAACACCTTATTTCTCCAACTAGATCAACATCCTCTACATCACCTCATTGTTATCATTCTCCTAAATATCATCAACCCATGTCCTCTCCCATGGAATCACCACCTCATGTTTCTTACACTTCTCCTTGCTCTCAATATTCTCATCCTTCACCTCCTTCTACATCGCCACTAGTTGTACTAGAAGGTTTGGCACCACAGTATCAACCAACAAACATTACTTGTGCTGCTACTATTAATAGTAGTGGAAATATCCCACATCATCAAAAGCATCCTTTGTTTAGGCATGGCTATAGAAAGAAGTAGCACGGCTTTGGAACCACTACATCCTCCAACTCAGCACAAGAGCAACATGGCGATGTACCTTCATCTTCAAACTTAATGCCTCCGATTACCTTATCCAGGCCACCAATCGACACTCCAACAATCATGCAGCCCACTAAATATAACCATGTAGGAAGACATATTGATCTGTGCATACCATCTTATGATCATGGATGCCATAGTGGGTCAGCTTCTTATCACATGACCACATCTTATAATTTGTTCCACTATGCCTACTTTAATCAAGTGTGTGAACCCCAAATTGGAAACATTCCTACCACCACTCCAAAAGACACCTAGTGGTTTGGATATGACCAAACCCAAATATTTCCAACATGCATGGATCCAAACTTTCCACTTATTAATTCTCATCATAATCAAAGGTTTAGTCATGGGGGATACCCCCCATTCTAACAAGCAGAATTAGTAAATGTTTTTCCTTTTCTTTGGTTTTCCAATTTTTCATTTTCTAATTTTTCATCTTTCAATTTGTTGTTTTATCTTTTTGAGGGTGATCTCATCTATCAATAAAATACTCATGTAAGCTATCAGTTGAGGTGTTGTTCTATGCTATCAAGTCACAAGGGACTAATTATTTAGATAGTGAGCCCACAACATCCATCCATCCATTCTATTAATAAGCGGTTCTACTCTAGGTATGATGATGTTCTTGTTATCATTAAAACTTAAAGTAACTTTGTACTCATTATGCCTAGAGTGAAGAGTGATTGACTAAGAGGGAATGGCCAGGGTGTGACACTAAGGGAACTTGTGGATTCTCTTTGGTGACATCTGTATGTGTTGTCATGCAACTTGGTTGTACTAAGATCCTTGTATATCTAACAAAAAATGGGAGTAAGAGTTGTAATAAAGAAACTTAATAAAGGAACTTAATGTTATTCTACAGGCTCCCACTAGAAAGACATGCATCCATGCTTGAAGGTTGGTGGCCTTTCTAGATTCTTGTTGAGAAAGATAAAGTGCAAAAGCAGCCAGAAGAAGAAAAAGAAAAGAAAAAAGAAAAATAGCAAAGAAAAGATCAAGAAAAACGTGTTGTAGAAAAATTCAAATCACTCCTTCCTTGCACAAAATGCCAAGTGATTGTACACCTTGCTATCATGATGCTCCTATGGTTGTCTATCATTGGGATAAAACAATGCGATGTCATTGATCAGAGGTATGGACTTGGTTTTGATCTTGGAGAGAAAGGCTAATGATACCTTAATCAGGCACAACACTTTGGATTCTTTGTGCCTGGGGTAGGTTACCTCACATCCTGATCTCTGTAATCCCTTCCAAAATTCTTCTCATCTCACGGTCCAAGTATTTCTAACTTGTGTCTTGTGTGGCATAGAATTCATATCTCATTGTGGTGGTATTTAACATATGTGTGTTTTGTTGCACAAGTGTGGATTGCATTTAACCCTTCTAGTGCCTACAAACATTTTAAGGCATTGTTACCCAAGGGCATGATAGGTTGGAACCTACTTTAGGGAGGACCCACTTGTGTGACTTTTGTAATTTGTACTTGTTGCATACCACCACATCATCTTATACCCTCCAAGCACTGCATTGTGAAATATATTCTTTCCTTTATCATTATTTCAACTAAATGTTCCTTTGCATCAATACATGTCTTTTTTCCTCACCCTATTTAAAGAACTTCATTGTATAATTCCACTTCATTACACTTGAAGAGAAAATTTATTTTAAAATTGGCACCTATCACATCTTCCCAATGAAGGGGCTAAATAGGATCTCAACTTATGTGGCCAGAGGAAGCACAATCGTAATGGGCAAGGTTGATGCTAATTTGCCCCATTTGTATTTAATAGAAATATTAAGGCAGTTTGAAGAATGAAAAACAAGAAAGTTTGCATTGCCCTTTCCATGTCTAATTAGGAAGCTATGCTGGTGTGCTAGAATTCTGGGGTATACTAATGACATCCCCAGAAAAGCTTAAAATGCTTCATATGCTGAATTACTAAAGCCAACAACACCAAGAAAAGATGTTGGTGAAACACTGGAGCCTAAACAAGAGCAGATGGTTGGGCCCATTACACCTTAAATAGTAGGGCCTAGCCAACTTCTAGACACGAGGCTTAGTTAACAACAAGAAGAAAAGCCCAGCACGTAGCCCACAAGCTAGTAGGATCAACAACTACCATTGCCGTTGCAAGATTACTGATTATTGATGAGCCATCCCAGGGCCATCTTAGAAATGGTCAATTGGGGAAGTAGGGATGAGGCTAATCTCTTCAAGGTAATCAATGATGCTATAAAGCCCACCATATCAATTGATCAGGCAAGGGGTGAGGTCTCAATACAAAAAAGAGGAGGGGAATCGTATTGGTCACAATAGATTTTGGGAAATGCTGCATCATTTCAAGTACAATGAGAAACTAGTGAAGGCACTATGGTGGTGGTCATGCAACACCAAGATGTAGCTAGAGTAGCAAAGATGGTTGCAGACCACATCAAGGAATCATTCAACATCCTTGTTGTGCCATCGACAAATTTCACAGCACGTGATGTTGAACTTCTAGTCGACACCTTAATGACTCCTGTAGAACATGAGGACACTCTAGATTGCCTGCTATGAACAAGATAAGTAATGATGTCCTTGTTTGACATCCCCCAAGATGTCACAGTGGCATAATCAAACCTCATTTCGACCAAAGGAAAGTTGGTTATGCTAAGGTTAGGGCTAAACACGTAGAAGACAAACTGAAGAGACTCCAAGAAAAGTTCATTGCCCTACAAGCCAAACAGCAGGATCCATCCCAACTTGTTCCAACTAACTAGCTAGAATCATTTAGGACTAAGCAATGTAATAAATTACTAATGGAGAACAAAAGGATGACAATGGAAAAGGAGAAGGCTCATTGGGATGCTTCAAAAGCCACACAGATGCACATGCAAAAGCACTCAAGGCCTTAAAGAAGAAAATAAACTCCTTGCTACTGAAAATATTTACTTGACAATAGTTGAAAAATAAAAAAAAATATTTTTAAGGAAATTTTTCAGTAAATGTGAGAACTAATAAGAGTCAACCAAGACATAATTCGCTTAGCTAGAGAGAATAGAACCCTTTCAATGGAGGTGGTATGCATCATCTATTAGAAGATGACCATTGAAATAAGCACGTGGAAAAATGAAGCTAAGCGACATGAAAATTTAAAGGATCATTTCTAGGATTAGGTGGTAATGTATAAGGAGATCATCGAAGAAGAGATCCATATGGTTAAGGACCACATCAACTCCTTCAGTGCTCAACACACTGACTGGCAAGCCATACTAGACACTTATGCCTTCACTCATTAAGTACAATTAAAGAGTCGAGACCTACAGATCTAGGATCTCATAGAATACATGGAGTTGGCAAATTTGCGATATCCCAACTTGGCCATGTTAATAGTAAGGTTCCCAAGGAATGAATTAGAAAAACAGGTAGCTGCCACCTATGCCAAATATGAGATGGAGTTTGCTAAACACAAGAAGACATTATAAAGATTGGAGGTAGCAAACTCTAAACTAAAAGTGGTCAAAGCCAGCTACTAATGCCAAAAGGATGTTGTAGTAGAATTAACTTGACAAATCATAGATTATCAGGAATTTAGAGAAAAAGACAGAGCCTACGAGGAGGAACGATGGCTGTTTGCAGCATGGTATGTCAAAGCTAATCAGATGTTCTCGCAACTGCTGTGTCCATGGGATCTGTCGACTCTATCAAACATTGGAACATCATATGGATGGCACATGATCCTTGAATAGAGAAAGGAAAAATTCAAGCGCTCCTTCAGAAGTATCCATTTTCAAAGCTTGGAGCACAGGATATAGGGAAAAGGCCCATGGAGGAGCCATTGCCACTAGGAACCACATGAGTTCCAAACAATTTTGTATTTTTTATTTTGTGTTGGTGTCCCAATTTTGTTTTGTCTAGTCCCACACTATGACATGAAATAATCCATAGTCAGTCCATAATCCCATACCTATCCACTATGTAATCAAATGAACTTGTTTCTCATTTTGTTTGACTTGAGGATGAGTTTTTATTTAGTCGTGGGGGTATGATGAATCGCGGTTTGTTAGGCCCCGATATCGAGTACACAATATCGAGTACACAATATCGAGTACGCGATATCGCAGCCTGGATATGATATCATATACACGATATTGTGATACCTATGTTAGCCTATAAATATAACACTCAAGCACATGGGGAAGAGTCATTAGATCATTAGATATTGTTTTAGTCATTAGGAGTCAGGAGTCTTTGTTAGTTTTCAATTCTTTTTCAAAGTGCATGCCCGCAGTGTGATGCTTGTAATTGTATGGAACCTTTGTTTGAGTGTGATGTACTTGGACACACACATAACTAGCAATAAAGATCAAGATTACTCCATCATTGCAGTATTCACTTAGCTTTTAATTATTTAATTCTTAATTATTTATTATTATTTTTAGTTAATATTTCTGTTATTTCCATTTACTATTTCTGTTGCTAAATGTAGAATGAGTACATCTTAATCACAAACATTTTAAGTGTAACTATGTGGTAACCCAATAACACATCTAGTAGTGCTTCGAGTAATGTGCACTTGGTAATCCCAGAAGTAGTACACGAAGTCCAAGATGCATACAGATGATTAGGATGGATGCTCATTGTACCTAGGCTAGCTTAGATTTTATTTCTTATTGCTTATTAGCTTAATAAAGTTATTTCTCATTGTCTTTAGGAGTAGCATAGTATTAGAAATCACATCATACACCTCACTCTAGACTAAACCATACATGACAAAGCAAATACTAGTCTAGGTGGAAAGACAATGAACTACGATCAACGTATAACTGTCTAGGTGCCACAACTAGTTTGTCCACGGAGTTCAATCAGATCACATGTATATGCTCATATTCATATGGTTGAGTGTAGGGGTACCTCACCATTCATCAATCCCCTTTAGATTCAGTGAAGGTCTTAGGCCTTGAATTCCTGCTAAGGTTGAAGTCTTTCTTATCTCTTGTAGGGATTTTTACAAGAGCTGAATATAATTTTATCTTAATGGGATCTTCAATTAGAACGATTGGTGTTTGAGAATGGGACCCATAAATTTGATAGAATTTCTTAATTTGGAATGTAACATCTTCTTTTTCTTCTAGGACAACTATTTGAGGTGTTTTCTTTCCCTTGTCATGCTTATGTCTTATCTCAATGATGACATCCCTTCTTGCCTAAGCTTCCATTGGCTAGTATGGTTTGGTCATATGTTTGGTAATATGGTACCCTTCTTGTACATGGCCAAGGTTTGACCTCATAAGGGTTGCTTGAAGCATTAATGGTGTTGAATGTTTTGCTGGCTCTCATTGTTGTCATGTAAATCTCTCCATCTAAGTTGTTCATCTTGATGAAAAATAAATGTGAAGTCAGGTTGTAAAGATTAATGTAAGCATAGGAAATTCTGGTTTACATCGATGCACTCCATTCTTCTTCATTTTAATCTTTGTCATGACTTTCATTAAATTTAGTAGTAGGTGGAGATTTTTTCTTAGTTGTAGAAGCCATGTTAAGTATTTGACGCTTAAGTGTGTGTACTTAAGAAATTATTCTCAGTGTAAAAAATGTACTTTATGATACTTGATACAATAAACTTTGTATAATCAACTAACTAGTAAACACTGATACATCCTTGGAAATAATTCCAATGATGAGTAGTTTGGTATTCCAACACTCAATCATACAAGTCACAAGTGTTCACGTGCAACTTGATTGTAATTTGTGGATGGACAATGTAAGTATACTAGTAGTTGATGTTTAATTCACGATGGTTGTCTTCCCACATAGATTTAGCAAGGTTTAAGTTGTATGATTTAACTCTCAGTAATGTATATGATATGTTAATGTTATTCAACTTAAATTATACTAAGTGCCAACATGGTGAAAATGATAAATACATGTAATGAAAATAGAAAGCTAGTCTATCCTATGGACGATAAGCAACTGTTTGTTTATCGTACACGTCCTGGGCTAATATAACCATTACTGGGATTACTAAGTAATTTTATTACTAAGTGAATCAAAAGAAGTCACTACTAGATTACCTAACAATTACACGTTTCACTCGAAACCATTCGTACTTATACATTCTTTTAAAAGGAATTGGAAAAGCAAAGTACTTAGAAAATGTAAATGACTTAATGAAAGAAAACATGATGCAAAGTAGAATTTAGCCTAAGTGAGATACTATAATGGTAAAAAAAATCTTAATCTTTATTTCTAATCATGAATTGCATCCAGAAAAAATCCACTTGAACAAATATTTTGTACAATTATTGTTCACCATACTATAGGCATTTACTCAGTCTAACTTTAATTCACCAAAACAAACTACAAGAATTCTTCTAAGTGTTGGTGAAAGTTGTTGTTTTCACACGATGATGGATTGGTATTTATAGGTATGACCATGGCCCACTACATCACATCTACAATGACATATGTAAAGCTTTGATATCATAGATATGATATTGTAGCTGCATGACACAATGGTTTTATCATTTAAGGTACTTTTAATCTCATTAGATGACATGGATTGTTTAGTTCTTTCATTTCAATATCAGTGCTTTAATAATAAGTGCAAATCATTTTTGGTAACAAGGATCAATTCTACCTTGATTCAACATTTATTTTTTACCCAAATGAATAGCTTCATTAGAGGGATTACATTGGCAACATTATCCAAGTGCCTTATAGATTAACTCTCTTTATGTTATAAGCAATACTCATAAGGGCTAGGTTGGGCCACACAAAGGGGACTACCACATTGAAAAGAAAATTGTGAGGCCATCTTGATCTTGCATAGTATAGCATAGATAAATGATTAAACCAATAACATTAGCATAAAAAAGGCAAACACAATGTTCCATCAAAAATTGAATTAGAGGAGGCAGAGAATGAAATTTAGAGAACCTATGAGGGAAAAAGGTTGCATTGTGCTAGATCTACTTCATGAAATTCTTGGAACCCTATATTTCAATTCACTAAAGTGGGCTAAGGAATGTTACCATATAGTCCTCCCTATGAGTATATCCTATAGATGATGAAAGGAACCAAAAATTTAAGAGGCTTTCTAGACTTAAGACCTCTTACAGAGAAGCAAGACATGATAGGATAGGTTGTAGGGGTAGGCAAACTAAACATGCTAACATTAATGATTCCTCTCTATCTAATGATTTTAAGACTAAGGATATAAGGGTAGAACTCAACTAGACATTATTCATATTATGGATCTTATAAGTAGATTTATGAATAATTTTGGAAAGTAGCATTAGGAAGCAATTCATTAGATTTTTGAATATCTAAGGTGTACGACTAAAGTAAATGTTTTCTATAGCAAAATTAAAAAACAATAGTGTACGTGAATACAATTAAAAATTTGGTGGTGATTTGAATAAAGAGAAATCTATATCGAGAAGTACATATAATGATAAAAGGACATGTATCCTCAAAATCCATGTTACAATTTGTGATTGCACTTTCTTCAATGTAGGCAAAGTATATTATAGCTTTTTCAACTTGCAAAGAAATGATTCGGCTAATCATAACATGCAGTTATGGAAGCATCAGAGTCAAAAGATATGGAATGCTTCTACTTAAAAAATTAAGCATTTTTTATGGTATTTGATTTATCAAGATTTGTCCATTGGTATTTATTACTTCATGATGCTAAATGTCCTCTTTGAAACAATGAATGCTCATTCATCCACTTGGTCTTAATACAACTCATACATACATAACTTTAATCTAAGGTTGAAAGAAGTTTTATTTGGTGATACTCCTCCATTTCAAGGATTTTTGGTCCATACTTGGAGTTTTTGTCATTCCCTTATTATTTATGTCATTTTGAAATTTTGATATAATATAGTTTATCACAAAGATTTTCTAGCTAATTTTTCTTTTGTTAGTTCAAAGTGGCATCATTCCCTAGCTTATGCTTCAACTATAGCCCTAAATGTATTCTTTTTTTCATTTTATTTTCTTTTTCTTTTTTGTTTATAGTGAACCTTTAGAGTAGACGTTTTTTATAATTAGATGTACCAACAAAAACTTGAAAAGATATCCTAAAACTATTAGGCCATTCCTTTTATATTATGCTAAAGTTTCACTTTTCTTCGATGCTTCTTTTAAGTTTTTTCTTATTTATAATATTTTATTGTTGAGATCCAATATCCCTCCTTTTCTACTAATCTTAATTCTTTGATACTCAAGGTTTTAATTACAAATCAGTTGCATATTCTAAGTTCATATACCCTTTTCATATTAAAATCAGGTATAGTATATATATTTTTATTTTCTATATAACTCTATTTTTCACTTAAAATAAAATGAATGATATTACAACTTTGCATGCATGTATATTCAAAAACTCTACCATGAGCAACAACAATTCATGTTACATGTTTTGTAATCAACTATTAAATTCTCCATATAAATAAGGACATATAGAGCACTACTATAAAAACAATTCATGTTACACATTTTGTAATCAACTATTGAATTCTCCATATAAATAAGATGTATAGAGCACTACTATAAAAAAATTTATGAATGTGTAATCAACTATTGAATTCTTGATGAACCACAATATCGGGACCACAATATCGCATCCGCGATATTGAGTCCGCAATATTAGAGCCTTCCAAGCAAAATTGGGCATCCGATATCGGGACCTGCTTTGTTGCTTATAAATAAGAGGTGGGTGCACTTGGTTTTGGCAATTAGTCTTAGTTCCTTACCCAAACTCTTGCCTTTTTCCCTTTCCAGAGATAGAATTATTTCTGAGTGCCCATAGTAGGAGTCATAAAGTGAACAAATCTTTATTTGAGCATTGTGTACCTGAGCACACCTTGTGTATGGCAATAAAGACAAACTTTGTGATAAACCTTGCAGCTTTCGGAATAGCTTAATTAATGTTAATTACTATTACTTAATACTTTCCTTAGTTAATTAATGTTCTCTCTCTCACCCTACCACTCTCCTAACTAAGCACACTCAGTACAACCGCTTTGAGCATGCATGTAACACTTGGTAACCTAGTAATGATTAGTGTTTGGTAATCCTAGTAGTGTTGCACTAGTTCAGGATGTGTACAACAAGTGAGAACGAATGCTAGTGTTAGGACTAGTTAAAGCATAGTTGAGTAGTTAAATTAAATTAGTTACTTAGTTATCTCTCTCCTCCCTTTGTAGCACCAGGATATAAAAACATAAAAGCCATAAAAATCATATACCTCAAGTTTACTTAATCATATAGTCGTGCCATACAAGTAAGCTTGGAAAGACAATGATTGACTAACCCATCCTTATTCCACAAAAGTGCATAAGCACTTAGTCCTTGGAATTCAACCGAATCATGTGTGTACGCTCATATTCATATGGTTGAGTGTAGGGATACCTTGCGCTTATCATTGGCACCGTTGCTAGGGATTTTGTTGGTTGTTAGCTAATTAGAACTTAGGAAATATTTTTCATCGTTGGAATGAACCCTAAGGGTTGGTTATCTTACAATTATTAAAGAGAATAATATTGCACACTAAATAGACAATTATGTCTCCTTCTTCTTATGAGAGTGTTTCACCACCTAGGTCTGATACAGGGAACAATCAAAGGCATAGTACACATGATAATTTGCTAGTCCCTAAACAGTTTTATGTGGTATATGTTCATCCCGATGAGTATAAACCAAACTTCACCTTTATCCTCCACTAGGATGAATAACTGTGTTGGCGAGATTTAGAAGGTAACATAGTGTTACCTCCTGATCACTCAATCCTAGGCATGCTCCTTCGTGATCTCACACAAATTGGTATGCAGCACTTACAGGCATAGTACATTCTACATGATCATGACTTGAGAGAGTATCGACCCACGGAGGCATAATGTTAAAGGGATTTACAACAGGAGAGATGTCATAAATCCATGAAGGGGAATTCGTCTTGGAATGTCTCACATGTCATAAGCGAAAATGAGGGTGGTAAACCTACCTCAGGAGGTTTCCCACATAATGATGTTCCTCCCATTGACTTCGATCAAGGGATTGTGTATCAGAATCTTTACTCAACTATCCATAATCCAAGTTCTGATACCAATGGATACAAAGGGTCTGAAAAAGGAACACACACACATGATAAAGATGGACATGATGATCGTAATCATGAGAGAGGCCATGACCACTGAAGAGAAGGTAGCAGGCACTGTCATGGTGACAGTCCTTCTTCTTCTTTATCGTTATCATTTCCTTCACCCTCTCCCTCAAGATCTGGATGCAGTCATAAGGAAAAAGACCTTGAGGATAATAGTAAGCGATACAGAGGTCACAGATGAAACAATCAAGAAAGGGGACGAGGGCATTTTAGAGAAACTCATCATGAAAGAAGGGAAAGTAGGGAACCACATAGGAATCATAGATGCCATAGACAGTATGATCACGATGAACCCCTACTTGTCATCCAAAGTATGCTAAACATAATTGAGGCTATTAGAGTTCCAACAAGGCACCAAAAATATAGTAGGATCAAGAGATTAGACATGAACAATATCCCATGATTTGAAGGGAGATACAACGTTGATCCTCAAAATCATCTATAAGCATTTCATGATGCATGTGCCTTACAAAACATAGAAAACGAGTGGCAAAAACTAAAATTGTTTCCACAGAAACTGATCAAAGAAGCGAAAAGCTGGTACTAGTCCTTAGAATTGAAATCCATTCGCCAATGGAGTACCATGTTAGAACTATTCAATGATAAGTGTCAGACATACTCCTGAGTGTCCAACCTACGAAAGCAAATCCAAGGATGGAAACAAGGAGGACATGAACCCTTGGATGTTGCCATGGGCTGATACTATGCATTATTACATCATTGCCTAGGCCATGGTTACTCATAGAGGGATCAACTATGCCATCTCGTAGATGGGCTTAGGCATGGAAGGCGAAGAACCCTTGGGGCTTATGCCCAAGGAAGACTATCTGAGCTTAGGGCCCATCAAGTTGAAATATTATTGGAGCAAGTTACTAAAGAGGAAGGTAAGTTAAGGAAAAGAGAGAGTGTAGAGGAATATAATAGAGATTCTTCCCTCTAAAAGAAGGGAGTAAAATTTTATGAGGATAAAGAAGAGTCACCACTCGAAAAGATGGTAAATAGAAAAACATGTCCCATTCAGAAATTGGCATTGGAAGTATCAGCAAAGGTAGGCCAAATGTGGGACTCCCTAGATAATCAATTTTAAACCATTCTTAAAATAGTAAAAAATTCTAGAGTGCAAGGTAGTGATCGAGAAAAGAGAAAAAAGAGAGAAGCGGAATATGCATGCAACAAGAGTAAGTGCAAAGTTACCATCATCGAAGAGGTTGTGGATTCAGATACAAATAATGATAGTGGATGCAAGATATGCCAATATGACCATCCTAAGGGTTGTTGCCCTGTAATCTCACATCTACAGGAGTTTAGGATGTATGCACTCAACCCATGATTAAATAGAAGACAAACACCCCAAAGGTTACCTTATCCTTAAGGTAACCCAAGACAGTTCCATCAACCCTTGACGTATAATCCAAGTAGAACTCCACCACAACTAGTTGAGCAGTATCAACAATGGTAGCACCCACAATCATGGGGAATTCCACCACCATGACAGCAGTACCCTTACTGTCAACCTGACCCATATGGATATTACATGTAGTAGCCGATCTCTCCATGTGACTCTACTAGTCATGTCACTCCTCAACCTCAATACCAAGCCTATGAGTACTATAGAACTCATTCTCCTAGGGGTGATGTTCCACAAGCATACTATCCTTCTCATTTGGCTGCATCTCTTTCACTCATAGCTCCATTACCACCTGCTCTCGCTATGCAGGGTGAGCTCCTTGCCCAACCGCAGCAATGTAATGCTACAAGGGTTGTTAACCCTCACCCTACTATTGGTTCGGACAATCGTGTAAAGAGGAGACCTTTCTTTAGAACCAACATTCCAACTAAGCCTTGCAACCACAAGCGACTGATTCTTCAAACACCTCATCACCAATCAAAACTTTGGAACTCCCTTCAAACCAAACATCACGCTCAACACATATGATCATGTTGACTCATGCCATCATCGATTGGATTAAGGCTGGCCATCTTCTTAGGAAATTTTCTGATCTCGAAAGTCCTCTTATATATCTCTAAATTTCTAAGAATGAACCATGCAAAGCTCTTTTGGATTCATGTTCTGGGATCAACTTAATTTCCCAAGAAATGTACAAGGCATGGAACCTGCCTCCACTAAAAAATAGTAACATTCGTCTAGAGCTAGTCGACCAGTCCATTAATATCCCATTAGGACTAGTGAAGGACATTGTTACCACTATTTGTGGATGGTCGTATCCAACTGATTTCCTAGTGATTCAGGTCAACTACGGTAAGGGGAACTTCCTAATCATAATGGGAAGAGCATGGCTAAGTACAATTGACACACACCTAGGGATATGTGATCTTTCCCTAGAGATATCAAAGGAAAATACATTTGGAAAGATCAAGAAGAAGAAAGTTTTGTGCTTCACATACAGTGACACAGGGTGTAGTTGCGTGCAGAAGTCCTAGTTTGTACATTGTTTAACATTGCATGCATGCAACTAGTGTGTACAAGTAACTAACATACAAAAATGCCTGTATGCAGTAGCCACAAGATAGGAAGGCACCCAGTGGCTAACAACTGACCAAGAGAGGAACTCAACTATATGCATGGAACCAATTGAGGGTTTGACTTGCACTTACATCGATAGCATAGATACATTAGAGCAAGTCCATCGCCAACTTCCAAGTCTTGACATTGAAAATATCAACTAGGGAAAGTTGGAAATCCATGATAAGTTTAAGTAGGAGCCCCTTGAGTTAAAGCCATTGCCCATCAGTATGGAATACACATTTTTCAAGAATGGAAAATCAATAATCATTAACGCTAAACTCACTCCTGAACAAAAAGACAGACTGTTGAAAGTGATAAAAAAATGCTCAAAAATCTTTGCTTGGTCATATCCCGAATTAACTGGAATAGACCCTAGGATATGCCAACATAGAATTTACATTAATCCCTCCATGAAGCCTTGATGAAAACGATAGAGGCGACTTAACCCAAAGCTCAAGCAAGTGGTTAAGGAAGAGTAATGAGTGGTGAGGTACCCCTACACTAAACCATACGAATACGAGCATTTCACGCACGATTTAGTTGAACTCCGTAGATGGGCTAATTGTGGTATCTAGATAGTTACTCATAGATTACAGTTCTTTGTCTTCCCACCTGGACTAGTATTAGCTTTGTCACGTATGGTTTAGTCCAAAGTGGGGTGTGTGATGTGTTCCTACACTAATTCTACTCCTGGGTATGATGGGAAATAATATTAACTAAGCTAGGAGAGAGAAAGGGTGAGAGAGAATCTAAACTAGCCTAAGTACGATGAGCATCCATTCCTTAATCATCTATATACATCTTGGACCTCGTGCACGGCTACCACTATGATTACCAAGCACATGGCCTAGGTACGCTACTGGGTTACCAAGTAGTCACACTTAAATGCTCGTGATTAAGTCGTACTCATTCTGCATTACTAGGAGATAAGGGTAGAAAGATATTAACTAAGAAGGCAATAAATAACAATAAAAATTAAATAATTAAGCTAAGTGGATGCTGCAATCATGAAGTAATCTCGATCTTTATTGTCGATCATGTGCATGTCCAAGTACGTCACACTCAAATAAGGATGCCATACAATTACAATCATCACATTGCGGGCATGCACTAGGAGAAAGGGTTGAGAGGAAAAACTGACAAAAAGTCCCTACCTTAATACTAAAAAATACCCTCCTTTTTACCAAATCTTCCTACCTCTTATTTATAGATGAAGAGACAGGTTGCAATATCACGTTCACAATATCGCGTCTAGGCTGTGATATCGCATACGCGATATCATGTGTGCGATATCACGGCCAATAATTCATGACTCATCATACCCCCACAACTGAATGAAAACTCATCCTCGAGTTAAAGTGAGAACAAGCTCCATTGATTACACAGTGGATAGGTATGGGATTATTGACTAACTAGAATGGATTCATGCTGCAGTGTTGAATTAGAACAAAATTGAGACACAACACAAAGAACGCAAAAGAAAGTCCTATAACTACAAAATTGGGTCGAACTCATGTAGTTCCTGGTGGCAGTGGCTCCTCCATGGGTGCCTTTCCCTTGTCTTGCACTCCAAATCTTGGAATTTTATGGCGTCGAAGTATGGCCTAGAGTTTCTCCTCTTCAGTTTGGGGATCCTATGTCGTCCATGCTAATGTTCTGATGTTTGATGGAGTCAGCACCTCCCATGGGCATGGTAGTTGTGGAAACACTTTATTTGCTTTGACATACCAAGCCGCAAACACCTGTCGTTCCTTATCGTAGGCTCTATCTTTGTCTCTGTATTCTTGAAAATCTATTATCCATCGAGCCAAGTCTATTGTGACACATTTTTAACCTTGGTAGCTTGCTTTAACCACATCAAGTTCAGAATTTGCAACCTCTAATTTTTGTAATGTTTTCTTATGTTCTGCAAATTCTGTTTCATATTTGACATAGGTGGCGGCTACCTGTTGCTCGAGCTCTGTTCTTGGGTGCCCTGCTGTTAACATAGCAAGGTTGGCATACCGCAGGTTTGCCAACTCCATGTACTCTGTAAGGTCTTGGATCTACAGGTCCCGGCTCTTAACTTCCGCCTGGTGGACAAATGCATGTGTCCAATATGGCCCTCCAATCAGTTTGTTGAGCACTAAGAGCGTTGATGTGGGCCTTGGCCATATGGATCTCCTTCTCAATGATTTGTTTATACATCCCCACCTAGTCCCAGAAATGCTCCTCTAGTTTCTCATGTCGTTTAGCCTCATTTTTCCAGGCACTTATTTTAATGGCCGTCTTCTGACAGATGGCGTGTACCTCCTCCATTGAGAGAGTACAATTTTCCCTAGCTAAACCGTTCATGTCCTAGTTGACTCTGATTTTTTGTTCTCGCAACTGTTGAAAATATTCTTTGAGAACATTATTTTGTTTCTCCACAGAGGTCAACTGAAGGTTGTCAACAACAAGTTGTTTATTCTTCTCTTCTAAGGCTTTGAGTGCCTTGGTGTACATGTAAGTTTGCGCTTGTGTCATAGAGGCATCCCAAACAACCTTTTCTTTTTCTTCCACCACCCTTTTATTCTCTATCAATAGTTTAGTAAGTTTCTTGGTTTTGAAAGTGTCCAACTGGTCTACAGGAACAAATTGAGAAGGATCCCACTGTGCTGCTTGTAGGGTCACGAGCCTTTCTTGTAATCTTTGCACTTCTACTTCAGCGTGCTCAGCCCTCATCTCCGTCATGACCAGCTTCCCCTTGGTGGAAATGAGGTATGATTGTATTGATGTAACATCCTGTGGGATGTCAAACAAGGATGTCATTACCTGTCCTATTTGTAGCAATCGATCAAGTACATCCTCATGTTCCACAGGAGTCATTGAGGTACCGGCCAAAGTTTGAGCATCCCGTGCTCCTGTAAGATCTGCTGGTGGCACAATAGGCACATTGAATGATTATTTAATATCATCTGCAACCACTTCTATGGCTCCTACTACATCCTAGTGTTGCTTGACCACCACCATGGCCCCTTCACCAGTTTCCAACTGCACTTGAAAGGACCCACAATTCCCTGAAATCTATTGTGACCAAGTACTCTCTCCGCCTCCTGTCTGAATGGACACTTCACCCTGCGCATGATCCATAGAAACCATAGTCTATACAACATCGTTGATGACGCTAAAGAGATTTGCATCACCACAACTTCCCCAACTGACCATCTCAACGATGGCCCTGAGATAGCTCATCGATGGTTTGTAATCTTGCAGCGATGGCGGTGGTTCATCCTGCTAGCCCGTGCTAGGCCCTACTTCTTGTTGTTGACTAGGTCCCATGCTTGGAAGTTGGCTAGGTCTTGCAAGTTGAGTTACAGTTGGCCTTGTTGTCTGTTCTTTTTCTTATTCCGACCCCAACGTCTCACTAGTGATTTTCCTTATAGTTAGTGGTTTAGCAGTTCGGCATATGAAGCATTTTGGGCTTTTTGGAGGACATCGTTGGTGTATCCTCTAATACCAACATATCTGCACAGCTTCCTGATAAGATAAGGGAAGGGCAATGCAAACTTCCTTGTCTTCCATTCTTCAAATCGCCTCAGGATCTCCGTAAAATATAGATGAGGTAGGGTAGCATTAAGCTTTCCCATCAACACTACACATCCTCTTGCCGCATATGTTGAAATTATTTTTAAACCTTTTATGGGGAAGATATGATAAGTTCCTATTTTGAAACAAATCCTCTCTTATGTCTTCAACTCCCCAAAGGTCTTATCTTCCTTGTCGTACATCTTGTCTAACCAAACTCATTGCGCATCAAGGTCTGAGTGGGTAGACAACTGAGCAACCTTTGGCCCTATATTCAGAAGGTTTAATACTTCCAAAATGGCTTACATAGAGAAATCAAAAGTCACACCACAAATGTTAACTATGGTCCCTTGTTCTTTGTTGTGCCAAAATTGGTACGTTTCTCCTAAGTACCAGGCACCACTTTCAAAGAGGGTAGGCCATAATGGGGACCCTTTGAGGTGATCCCTAATGGCCTCTGGAGCAAATTCTGTGAAAGGTCCAAAGTTTAATTCCATGATCACTACACTAAATATGGACCATTCATAGATGCTCTGAACACAATCCTGGGGCAATACGAGAAGTTGTCCCTATTCGGAAGTTGCAGCAACTCCTCCTTCTGCCTACCTTAATTGTATAGTGGTAGAGTCTTCTTGGTGGATACTAAATGACTGTTCCTCCTACTCTACATGTTGTTCAGCAAGAACGTGTTCTTCACCCCTCCTAGGTCGCTTGATTCCACCTTGAGTAGGACCTTCCTGTTTTCCTTGTTTTGGGGCCATCTGCAATCACACGGGGCCAATCGTTAGAAAGGTTGTTACCAAAGCTAGGTTATACCTTACTGCTTGCCTTAATGAATTTGTTTTATCTCCATGTGACGTTAATTATTAGGAGAAAATGTCCCCGAAAGTTTATAATATTGAATCCTCTTTGCTTAGGTGGTTTTCAAATCTAGTTTTATGGTATAACTAAGGAGATGAAATTGGTTTTGGCACATTTATTCTTAATTTTATAACTGATTACCCTTAATAATGTCCTTCGGGTGATGATGAATTTTAAAACATTTATGCACTATTCAACGTGTGCGTCTCCTCCATGACTAAGTTGAACACTCCAGGTTCAAGTAGGTGCAAACGAAATAAAAATTGGAGTACTAGCAAGCAAGTTATGGATATGAAAGTAAGGGGCACACAATCGCAAGTTGTAGAGAGAAATTTTAAAAACTTCCCCCATGTGAACAATTACAAATGATATTAAGTAGTGCAGGGGGGTTGTGTATATATATATTTTTTGGGACATGATATCGTGTATGTGATATCATGGCCTATTGATGTTAGGGAACTTATAGAATATACCGAATTTTTAATATTTTTCTAAATTAAACGATGTAAACTAAGGACATTTGGACAAGTGTTAAAGGGTTCCAGGGTAATTCAACTAGTTCTGAAGGCACAAAAACTATGATGATGTGGAGTTCATCAATATGGACCTTAGATGATAAGGGAGAGAAAAAGGCTATGTGATGGTTCATAGGAATGTTTGAATCGGAGGGATAGTAATAAGGGAAAGAATATTGTTGACAATACGTTGAGGGTAATAGATGATGTGTGGAAGATGTGTTATGAGTGCAAATTACAAAAATTATGCAAGTGGGTCCTCCCCAAAGCATGTTCCAACCTATAATTCCCTTGCGTAACCATACTTAAAAATGTCTGTAGGAACTAGAAGGGTTAAATGTAATCCACACTAGTTGGAAAAAAAGCACACATGTAAGTATCACCGGAATGAGGTAAGAATTCTATGCTATATGAGACAAGAGCTACAATTACATGAACAGTGACATGAGATGGACTATAGAAGGGATTGTAGAGATTGGAACATGAGGTAACTGACCCAGGGTACAATGAATCCTACATGTAAAGCATGATTAATGTGTCATTAACCCGTCGTTCCAAGATCAGGACCAAGTCCATTTCTATGATCAGTGACACCGCATTGTTTCATCCCATGATGAGCAACTATGAGAGTATCATAACAATAAGGTGTACGATCACTTGGCATTTTGTTCAAGGGAGGAGTGATTTTTTCTTTGTGGCACTTTCTTTGTTTTTCTTTTTCTTTTTTTTTTCTTGAATGCTGAATTCAAAGAAGCCACCAACCTTCAGGCATGAGTGCATGTCTTTTCAGTGGGACCCCCTATAATAGCATTGTATTTTTGAGTGCCTTTGGATTACTCTTACTTCCATTTTACGTTAGATCTACAAGGATTTTAGTACAACCACATTACGTGATAACTCTCACAGACGTCACCAAAGAGAATTCGCAAGTCCCCTTCAGGAATGTTCATGGGTTGTTGCTGTGGTGCAGACACTTCAGGAACAGTTGGTGGCGATGTAGAAGGAGGGAAAGGATGAGAATGTTGAAATTTAGGAGAAGTGTAAGGTACACAAGGCGGTGGTTGTGTTGAGGACATGGGCTGATAGTATTGAGGAGAATGATAATGCGATGAGATAGAGTATGTTGAACTAGTTAGGGAAACAAGATGTTGGACTAGATAAGCATTTGGATTCGGATGATACAAAGGGTGCCTCCAGTTTAGAAATGGCTTCCCCCATGACTAGGATTGTTGCCACTATGATCGAACATAGGATCTCTATACAAACTCTAGATGTAACGTGCTTCCCCAATGCTCATACCAATGTAACAAGATTGGGCATTGGCCCTTGGGGTGATCGTCCAAGCAAATGTTGCATTCATAGGTGTGATTGACAGTTGAGCTCTTATTTTCTTCATCCCTTATTTTCGATTGTCTAATGACATTTTTTCCTGCTTCTCAGGTTGTCAAAACTCTATCTCCAATAATATTTATATATTCTCCACACTTTTTATGAATCCATTCTAGCATCTTATTGATCTTTGCCTTGATTTCCTCTAATGATTGTTGTAGTGGCAAATATGGTTCTTCCTCCTTGAGATAGGTTGATTTCTCCTTTTTATGATTATGGACCTCTGTTACGTTGAGATTTTGGTCTCATTGATGTTTTTCAACACTCTTCCATCTAGCCATTTCTCTTTCTTCTTTTGCTACCCGCTTAATAAGCTCTTGGAATTGATGGGTTTGTAGTTCATATAGTTGACCTTGGGCATACATCCCTAGGATCTCTCTTGTTTCATCACGAAGCCCATCAATGATATGGTACATTAGCCTTTCCTCGGAGAACTCATGGCCTGGATAGTTGTTTAATAGTGCATAATATCTTTCTAAGGCCATGTCCAAGGGTTCATGTTGTCCTTGTTTCCACTCTTGGATTTGTTTCCTCAAGGCCGACACTCTTGTGTAAGTTTGATATCTTTCGTTACAGAGTTATACCATTGTTGGCCAACGTCGAATTGAATTTGGTTTTAATGATCTATACCATACTTTTGCTTGGCCAACGAGTGTCATAGGAAAGAGCTTAAGTTTTTGCCAACTATTATCAATGTTGTTCCATGCACAGGCATCGTAGAAGGCTTGTAAATGTTGTTGCAGATCTAAGTCATAGCCTCCTTAGAAATTGGAAAAGTTGTTTAAATCAAGCCTGGGTAGGCAACTCTCTTTACGATGCCTACGAGAGATTTGAACAACCTCTTGTATTTGCGTTAGGCTTGTAGTGGCCAGTAGGGGTTCATTGTCATAGAGTAAGTTATGCTTTCATGTGTTGGGATGATGCTACCTTCGTTTATGTTTATAAGAAATCCCCACCTTGGATTGCATACTCCAATCTTCATTGTCATATAATTCGTTGGTTCTCCAGTGAATTGCCGCACTAGATGTGGCATTATCATAGTCTTGTAGGAGAGGCATGATTGTGAAATTGTGTGTGAATTTGTATGTGAATTTTTGTAATTATTTTTTCCTAAAAGATATATCGTTAATTCCTATACAGTGACCTTGTATGATATAACTAATCTAGATAACTAGCGGCAACGACGCCAATGATGAGTGGTGACGTACCCCTACACTCAACCATACGAATACAAGCGTTTCACACACAATCTAGTTGAACTACTCAAATGAGCTAGTTGTGGTATCTAGACAATTACTCGTACATCGCAGTTCGCTGCCTTCCCACCTGGACTAGTATTAGCTTTGTCACATATGGTTTAGTCTAGAGTGAAGTGTATGATGTGTTCCTACACTAATGCTACTCCTGGGTATGATGGGAAATAATATTAACTAAGCTAGGAGAGAGAGAGGGTGAGAGAGAATATAAACTAGCCTAAGTGCAATGAGCATTTGTTCCTCAATCATCCATACACATCTTGGACCTCATGCACGACTACCACTGGGATTACCAAGCGTATGGCCTAGGTACACTACTGGGTTACCAAGTAGTCACACTTAAATGCTCGTGATTAAGTCGTACTCATTCCGCAGTACTAGGAGATAAGGGTAGAGAGATATTAACTAAGAAGGAAATAAATAACAATAACAATTAAATAATTAAGCTAAGTGGATGCTGCAATGATGAAGTAATCTCGATCTTTATTACCAGTCATGTGTGTGTCCAAGTATGTCACACTTGAATAAGGATGTCGTACAATTACAATCATCACACTGCAGGCATGCACAAGGAGAAAGGGTTGAAAGGAAAAACTGACAAAACGTCCCTACCTTAATACTAAAAATTACCCTCCTTTTTACCAAATCTACCTGCCTCTTATTTATAGATGAGGAGATAGGCTACGATATCGTATACGCGATATCTCGTACGCGATATCGTGTCTAGGCTGTTATATCGCATACGTGATATCGCGTATGCGATATCATGGATGCGACATCACGACCAACAATTCATGACTCATCAAAGAGATTGAACAACTTCTAAAAGTTGGGTTCATATACCCCATTGCTAATAGTAAATGGGTTAGTCCCTTAGTTATTATGCCTAAAAATGGAGGTAAATGGAGGGTGTGTATAGACTTTAGGCTACTAAACATGGCAACATTCAAAGACCACTTCCCATTGCCATTCATTAACCAAGTCTTAGACACCATTGTAGGGCATCGCTACAATAGTTTTCTAGACAGGTACAGTGGATATAACCAAATTCAAATAGCCCTAGAAGACCAAGCCAAGACTACGTTCATGAGTTCTTGGGGAACATTTGCATACAAATAGATGTTGTTTGGCTTGTGCAATGCCCTTGCAACATCTCAACAATTAGTTCTAAGCATATTCCAGCAACAGATAGGAAATGGTGTGGAAGTCTTCATGGATGACTTCTCCACCTACAGAGTGAACTTCGATCAAGCCTTGGACCGGTTAGAGCAAGTACTAAAATGATGTGTAGAAACCAAATTAAGGCTCAACTATAAAAAAAATCCATTTAATGATCCAAGAAGGTGTCATATTAGGACATAAGATTTTACAAATAGGGATAGAGGTAGACCCCGAAAAGATCAAAGTCATCCAAAGAATTACCCGTCAACTTGAAACTATAAAAGATATTCGGTCATTCCTTGGACACACTGGCTATTATAGAAGATTCATAGAGAACTTTTCAAAGGTTGCAAAACCATTGGTTGTACTAACGAAAAAGGACACAGCTTTCGAATGGACGAGGGAATGTAAACTAGCTTTCCAAACTTTTAAACAGAAGATCGTAGAAACACCTATTCTACAAGCTCCTAACTGGTCCAAACCATTCTACATAATGACTGACACATCCAACTATGCTTTAGGAGTTGTACTTACATAGTTGACCAAAAATGTCCTTATTACATCCACTGTGCAAGTAGAAGTATTACTGGTGCAAAACTTAACTACACCACAATAGAGAAAGAACCAATGGCTGTAGTGTTTGCACTAGAAAAATTTAGGCACTATGTTTTGGGCTATAAGGTATTTGTACACACGGACCATAGTGCAATTCGGTTCTTAATGAATAACCAATGGTGAGCCCTCACATCATACAATGGCTCATAATCTTGCAAGAGTTCGATCTTACAATTATTGATCGTAAAGGCACTGAGAATGTTGTTGCTGATCATTTATCTTGGTTAAGATGGAATAACAAAGAGGATGAATATCCAATTTATGATCTCTTTCCCAATGAATTCCTCTTTGTAGGTGTGGTAAATAATCAATTAACCATGGAGACAAATTGGTATAGTAGTATTCTCACATATCTCCTTACACAACAAACATCACACGAGTTAGACGCTAAAAAGAAACAACAGTTTCTTCACCGAGCCAAGTATTTTATGGAAATTAATGGAAAAATTTATAAATTATGTCTCAATAGCTTGGTTCAATGGTGTGTTCCCGATATAGATCAATTACAAGTTCTCCAAGATGCTCATGAGGGTCCTTGTGAGGATCATTACGTTGGGAGACGAACAGCCATTAAAATCCTTCTTGTAGGATATTATTGGCCTACATTGTTCCAAGACGCTCATCATTTCGTCCAGTCTTGTGAGTGTTGTCAACGTGATGGGGGAATGACTACTAGAATGGAGGGTCTACAAGAATGGATTCAACCTTTAGAACCCTTTGGCATATGGGGAATTGATTTTATGGGGTCCATTACACCAATGTCCAATGGAAAAGCTTACATCATTATTGCCATTGACTACTTTACAAAATGGGCAGAAGCAATCGCTATTATGGATTGTACATCATCTACCGCTACACGATTTGTTCAACAACAAATTGTAAACAAGTTTGGTATGCCTCATGCACTTATTTCAGATAATGGTACACACTTCACAAGTGCAACTTTTTGAAAACTAATGCAACCCTTAGGGGTCTAGCATAAATTGACTACACCATATCACCCCCAAGCGAATGGTCAAGCCGAAGTTACCAATAAGAAGATTACAAAAATATTAGCATGAATTATTAGCAAGTATAAGCGAGAATGGAGCACCAAACTAAATGATGCTCTTTGGGCATATTGCTCCACATGAAAACTCCTTATAGCCTACTCTCCCAATGAGTTAGTATATGGAAAGCTTCCAATGCTTCCCATTCAAGCAAAACTCCGTACACTATCTATGGCATGTGACCTCAATATTGACCTCAGTCTAGCATAAAAAGAACGATTGATGGACCTTAACTTGCTAGATTAAAATTGACTAGCCGCCCTATCATCTAATGAATTACGCAAGGCCTTCAATAAACAATGTCATGACTTAAGGATTAGGAAAGTTAAATATCAACCAGGAGATAAGGATTTCTACTAGAATCCCACACATGTGCCACAACGCACTAAATTCCAAATGTTGTGGAAAGGACCTTATATTATCTATGAAACTTTTCCTTCAAAAGCCATGACGATNAAAAAAAACACAAAAAGAGCTGAGGGCTTAGAATGGTTAGCATTGGTGGCCCTCTCCTTCACAACTGAGTTGGAAGAAGGCAATCCAAAATAATGAGTAAGGTTANCATCCACTCAACTTCGTGGTCTCCCTTGGCTTTGGAGCTGTACTGTCCCTTTTTTCTAAGTAAACTTATTAATAAATTGATGACTTGGTATTTTTCAAACCAAGGAAAGACTCAATGGTTGAAAAGGATGTGACTTCAAGGGGATTCGATGCATTTGTGCTGGCTATTCTCTTAGGTACTTGGATGTTTTTCATGGGTTTTCTGCCATTTTGCCAATCACCAAACATCAGGAAGTCGAATGAATCAAATAAGTCTTTGCATGGTGTGGTTCTCATGTTAAAAAAAACTGGTGAGAATTTAAAGCACACCCTTAGACATAATAAAGAAATATGTGCTACAAGCACTAGTTATGGCACTGGAAAGACATGTTACCCATGCCTAAAGGTTCCCTCTAGCTAAGGCCCTTTTTCACTTCCTGCTCCTCTATCTTTCTCTCCTTGGGATGGTGGTGACTCTATAGATGCATTCTTGTTGCTTCAAGAGGATGTGTTGGTCAAATGTGTTGATGCGGGATCACTGAATGTGGTCGGTTTGAATTCGGACTTGGGATGAATTATATTCAATCACCTTAATCACATAATACACAAGGGACTTTACACAACCTTAATCTTGGGATTCCATTCCATTTCCTCCTCTCCTTCCATATTTCTTTCCATATTCCATCTCATTGTTGGTTTTATGATTAGTCTATGTCTTGGTTGACGCATTGTTAGTCTTTGGTAAATTTTTGTGGGTAAGTTCTTAACCATTGTTTCCATATGTCATTCCGAGAGCCTACAGACTCTTTGGTTTGCGAGTCTGTCAAGGCATAAACAACATGGACCTGCTTTGGGGAGGACCCACTAACATTCCTTTTTGGTGCAATTGTTAAGTTCTTTCCCTTAAACATTGTTTGCAATTAACCATTTCTCATTTCATCCCCATCCATGACATCCATTTTATTGGCTTCGCCATTGCTATTTCTCTCATCTTTCTTGTTCCTTATATTTTTTCAACTAACGCTACTGGAGGTTCACTCTTAGTCGTGGGGGTCTTGTCCCAAATTTTTCAAATTTATCTCACCCCTACATCATAAACCTCTAATCCAGTATCTGCCATACCCACAACCCAACCAATGTGCTTTATATCGAGACAAGGTATCAACTACATGATGGCTTATCTATCCTTGCTAATTTGTGATTGTGTTGTGTGTGCAGATGGCAATCATATGAACAATGGACTGGGCTAGGAGAGAGCACTCATGATGGATTGGAGCTGGAGCATTTACGAAAGGAACAAGTTTGGTTGCATGGCTATGGATAAACAAGGAAAGGTGCAATTTCAGCATCCGCAATAACGTGCCTCATTTTCTTTTCTCTCTCTTCAAGCTATCAAATAAGGGCTTGGATGTTATTTATGTATGATGTTCACCACAGTGGGCATGAACACTAATGTTGTAATATGCTTTTAGATCCGTTCATTAAACACTTTGAGTCTATCATCCTGTTTCACTATCTCAATCAATAATCCCATACCTTCTCAATATTTTGTAAGGAACTCGAGGATGAGTTTTCATTCAGTCATGGGTGTATGATAAACCGTAATATCAGGTTCGCGATATCGCATTCGTGATATTAGGTCTACGATATTAGAGCCTTCCAAGTGATATCGAGCATCCGATATCAGGACTTGCCTCGTTGCCTATAAATAAGAGGTAGGTGTACTTGGTTTTGGCAATTAGTCTTAGTCCCTTACCCAAACTCTTGCCTTTTTCCCTTTCTAGAGATAGACTTATTTCTGAGTGCTTGTAGTAGGAGTCATAAAGTGAATGGATCTTTATTCGAGCATTGTGTACCTGAGCACACCTTGTGTACGACAATAAAGACGAACTTTGTAATAAACCTCGTAGCATTCGGAATAGCTTAGTTAATGTTAATTACTGTTACTTAATGTTTTCCTTAGTTAATTAATGTTCTCTCTCTCACCCTACAACTCTTCTAAGTAAGCACACTCAGTACGACCACTTCAAACATGCGTGTAATGCTTAGTAACCCAATAACGATTAGCATTTGGTAATCGCAATAGTGTTGCACTGGTTCAAGATATGTACGGCAAGTGAGAACGGATGCTGGTGTTAGGACGAGTTAAAGCATAGTTGAGTAGTTAAATTAAATTAGTTACTTAGTTATCTCTCTCCTCCCTTTGTAGCACCAGGATATAAAAACATAAAAGCTACAAAAATTATATACCTCAAGTTTACTTAACCATACAATCGTGCCATACAAGTAAGCTTGAGAAGACAACAATTAACTAACCTGTCCTTGTTCCACAAAAGCACATAAGCACTTAGTCCTTGGAATTTGACCGAATTGTGCATGTACGCTCATATTTGTATGGTTGAGCGTAGGGATAATTCTCCATATAAATAAGGATGTATAAAGCACTACTATAAAAACAATTCATAAATGTGTAATCAACTATTGAATTCTCCATATAAATAAGGATGTGTAGAGCACTACTGTAAAAACAATTTATGAATGTGTAATCAACTATTGAATTCTCCATATAAAAATAAGGATGCATAGAGCACTACTATAAAAACAATTCATGTTACACATTTTGTAATCAACTATTGAATTCTCCATATAAATAAGGACGTATAGAGCACTACTACAGAAACAAATGTCATGTTCAGCGTTCACTTAACGTCTTCCTCATGTGGAAAAATCCCAAACCTAGGCCACATAGCAAAGTTAAAAGAAGAGACAAACCAGCTCGCCAGGAAAAGGGCAAAAAACCAAAACCTCACAGAGACTCTCGATATATACCCTTTTCAGTGCCATTGGCGGAGCGAAAAGGCAGCACTGAGCAGTAAGAACAGGGACTCTCTATTTCCTTTCTCACTGGCTTATGAGAGAGGGGCTCTGGTATGGTATGGTAGGGTAGGGTATGCTATGCTAGGCTAGGCACTCTCTATACGAGGCTCTGGTTGTGGTTGGGTTGGGTGGGGACTCTCTATTTCCTTTCTCTTTCATTTTCAGCGCCATTGCTGCTGCTGCTGCTGACGCCGAGCTTGCGGAGCAAAGAGCGGGCGGTGCAGAGGGCCAGTGCTTGGATGGTGACCATGGGGTTCACGCCCAGGGCCGTCGGCAGGACGCTACCGTCCGCCAAGAAGAGGTGCTCCACTTCCCAGGCCTCCCCCGTCGGATCCACGGCCGAGGTGGCCGGCGAGGCTCCCATCCGGCAACTGCCCATCTGGTGAGCCGAGAACATGGGCGTGTGTCCTTCCGCCAAGTCGCGCGCCCCCGCCCGGCGCAGGAAGTGGTCCACCTCCTCTTGGCTGGCGCCGCGCACGTGCAGCTCCTCGCCGGAAATGTGGTGCGTGCCCACGTGCGACGCGCCGGCCCCCACGAGCACCCGCAGCGCCGCCTCCACGCCACCGCCCAGCGCCCGCCGGTCCCGCTGAGTCCGCACCCGGTACCGGATATACCTGTGCTTCACAAACAATCAGGATGGGATGGAATAAAAATATACATTGGAGTTATTTTGTAACTAAAACGCTAATTAATTAAAAATTGAGGAAGAAATTATTGCTTGTTTATGGGTTGCGAGGTTGTGGCTTCAATTCCTGCCTTCTGGCTTGCTCATTTTCTTGTTGAGGGTTTAATTCCTATGTGTTTGCATGCAAGTGGTGATACCAAGAGTAGCTTGTGAGTGGGTTCAATTTCTACCTTTGCTTATGGGTGTGTGGGGTATATCTTTAGTGTTTATATAGGTAGGGGGGAATAATGTTTAGTGGGTCACATATACCTTGGAGAGGGGTTGTGCTACAAATCTTGAATCATTACTCATCTCTTGATTGAGGGGTTGTGGGTTCAATTTTTGCCTTTAGCTTACTCATCTTTCAATTAAGGGGGTATATCTAAGCTATTGTGTAAATAGGGGTGGAACACTTGTTTAATGGGTTACATCTACCTTATTGTTCTAGAGATTGTGCTAGAAGTCTCTTGATTTGAAAGCTTTAACTAAAAGTAGACTTGTCTCTTGATTTGAAAGCTTTAACTAAAAGTAGACTTGTCTCTTGCTTGCTCATATCTTGATTAGGAGGTTGTAGACTCAATTCTTACCTTTGCCCTACTTATCTTTTGATTAAGGGTTCAATTCCTACTATTACTTATGAGTAAAGGGTTCAATTCTTGCTATTACTTATGAGTATGGTAACAATGGAGTAGCTTGTGGGTGGGTTCAATTTCCACCTTCACATACAAATAAATATCAATAGACACCACAACAAATATATTTAATAGACAATTTTCCTTTGCATTTCATAGTATAAGATAAGAGGGTGATTGTTTGTTTTAGGAATTTTTTAAAAAATATATTTTATTTTGAATTTATTTTCCAAACAAAATGCCCTTTGATAGGCATTGACCAGTTCAAAGGCTCTTTTCAGTACCAATCTAATAGTTGGTGGGTTACAATCTTTTCAGTACCAATGGAGCAGTTGGTGGTTTACATGTACTTTACTATGTTAGTACAAATGGATACTCATTTAGTGGATCACATCTACCGTTTTTCCCAGGTGCTGCAAACCCTAGTGCAACCATGATTCAAAATTTGGAACAACTATTGTGAAAGCTTCATAGGATAATTAGGTGCAATTCCTACTTTCCCTTCTAAATGTAGTACCGAGGAAATAGTTGGTGGGTTACAATCTTTTCAGTACCAATGGAGCAGTTGGTGGGTTACATGTACTTTACTGTGTTAGTACAAATGGATACTCATTTAGTGGATCACATCTACCGTTTTCCAGGTGCTGCAAACCCTAGTCCAACCATGATTCAAAATTTAGAACAACAATTGTGAAAGCTTCCTAGGATAATTAGGTGCAATTCCTACTTTCCCTTCTAAATGTAGTACCGAGGAAATAGTTCGGGGTGGCAGAGCACTTATTGAGTCACATCTTTGCGTAAACATTACGACACTTCATTAAAGGTTGTCCCAAGAGCCTTAACACAGGTCAAATCTAGTCTCGTGTTGCACATGTAAGGGTTGTAGTACAAGCTCCCATTTCCATATGCTAAAAAAAGATAATAAAATGAAGTTGCTGGGGGTTGTAGTACAAGCTCAGGTTTCCTTATGCTAAAAACGATAGTAAAATTAAATTGCTAAGCTCTTAGTAAACACGATTTAATATCGCGAACAAGCACGGATCCGCGGCCATAATTCAAGAGTAATCGCGATTCAGAAGATGCATAGGGCCATACCCGCGGGCGTCGACGCTGCCGTCCGACTCGTCCCGGGCGAGCGCGAAAATGTGGCAGGTGCGGCGGAAGCGCGCCATGCGCCGGCGCATATCGGCTGCCGAAGTCCACGGCTGTGCCACCGCGAACATCCCCGGATGCAACGACGGCGTCTGCAGCGTCGCCCCGGACGCCTGCTCCCTCACCATCGACGTTATGATGCCGCCCTCGAACGCCGCCGCCGACGACAACGCCGACTCCTCGTCGTCCGCCTCGAACACTCCCCACGCCATGCGCGTGGGGTGCACGTGCAGGTGCCGTCCGATGTGCCGGTTCCGGAGTCCGCTACGGAGCAGCAGCGCCGGCGTCCGCAGCGCCCCGCACGCCACCACCGTCGCCCGCGCCTCCACCTCCACGCGGACCCGCCGGCCTCCTCCGCCGACGACGCCGCGAGCCACGACGCCCACGGCTTTCCGCCGCTTCTTTCCGGGCTCCGTGACCACCGAGAGCGCCTCGCAGGACGCCAGCACCACGGCGCCGGCGCTCGCGGCGTCCACGAGCCACGTCTCGTGCGTGCCCTGCTTGGTGCCGGCGCGGCAGCCGAAGCAGCACCAGCCGCACATGTGCGGTGCTCCGCCCCGGCTGTTGCGCGGCACGCGCTCCACGGCGTAGCCGACCGCCTCGGCGCCGCGGCGGAGCACCGCGTTCGTGAGACCCTCCGGGTGGCCCTCGTCGGCGCCGACGGACATGCGGGCGCAGACCTCGTCCATGGCGGCGGGGTACTCGGCGGACGAGAACAGCGGCAGCCGCATCTTGCCGGACCACTCGCGCAGCACGTGCGGCGGCGTCCGCAGGCTCGCGGACCAGTTGATGGCGGAGCCGCCGCCGACGGCGGAACCGGCGAGCAGCAGGAGGGAGCCGTCCTCGGAGGGGAGGAGGCCGCCGGCGTCGTACATTTGTTCCAGAGAGGGGCCTTCCAGGAGCGACAGGTCGGAGCCGGCGAAGTAGCGGCCCTTGTCCAGGACGATGACTTTGAGGCCGGCCTTGGCGAGCTCGCCGGCGGCGACCCCGCCGCCGCTGCCGGAGCCAACGACGACGACGTCGCATTTGATGATTACGGGAAGGCTCCGGTCGTCGGCGTCGGCGGGGTCTGGGTGGATCTGGTTCCAGCAGGCGAAGCACAGCCGGTGGAAGCGCGTGTTCCAGTCGTCCGTGACGTGGAATCCGGCGTACCGGAGCGCGTCCATGACCTTCTGCCGGCTCACATCCGTGACGTCGATGACGTGGGGGCGCAGCGGAGGGTCGTAGCCGATGCTCTCGGCCCTCGGTGCTCCGCTGTACCCAATGGCTTTCCACGAGGGGTTGGTTCCCTTAGCGTCAACCTGTATTGTAATTAATAATAATAAGACGTTAGGTTATTGTTAAAAGGCTTGAAAGCTATTTGGGGTTCCAAGATTTACACAAATTTATAACTCATTAGTATTTAGTAGATTCATATATCACTAAAGTAACATCTCATTGTTTTAACATCAATCACCAAAACCAGGTAAAAATTATAAGTGATCTTTATGGGCTTTACCATGGCAAGCTTTGTGCTTTGATTTTATAGGCCTTGAGAGCAATTAAAAATGCTCCCTAGCCACAATTTACTATGCCATTCTAATAAATGTTTGCTCACCAGGTTGGAGAAGCTCTTGCACCTGTGGAAAAGACCTATCTTGTAATGAGTCAGTGTGTGGACGTTTGATAGTGCCCCAATTCGGGGGGTTGTTAAGGTGAGCTACAGTGCCCCAATTCGGTTTCCTCCTTTAATATTTGTTTATTTATAAGGTTGTTCCCGAGTTTCATTCCCAGCTTCTCCTTTCCCTTAATCCTTTCCCTTGACCCTATGACTTATCAATAGAACTTATTTTCGGGGGTCAACACCCCACCACCACCACCACCCCTTCCCAAAAACAAAAAACAGTTTACTATGCCAGGCCAAATTGAAAGCAAGTGCACATTCTCCCTGGTCATGTCCAGGACAAGTGTCGTAATTTGATGCTATACTTTTCGAAACCCATTGCACAGGCTTCCTGGTCATGGCCAGGGCAGGGCAAGGATTGTACTTTGATGCCATAGTTGTTGAAAGCAATTTAAAATTCTCGTGGCCATAATATATTACGACGTCTATTCCTCATGCTCAAAATCTCTGCTGCAATTAAAAGTACTGTTTATGTATTTATCTAACGNATGATCATATTCCAATGACGATATGCTCTTTTAACAAAAGCCCTTGCTCAAGGCTTGCGATTTCAAAGTTTAACGTTTTGGTGATCTTAATTGAAATTGTTTCTCCCAAATATTTTTTTACTTTCAAATAAAACGTCAAGTATACCTTGTATACCTTATTAGCACATGCCAACACAATATAGTCTATAAAGTGAACTACATAAAACTGCTCATATTTATGGTTCTATGGCAATATTTATTATCTCAGCGGAAACAGAAATGCTATCTATGTTAAAAGGCTTGAAATAATTGGCTCAGTTAATTCTCAAAGCTATAAGTTAATTGGCTCAGTTAATACTAAGTTCAAAGCATACTATTAAAGCAAACTAGCTCAAAAAACCTAGTCCCCATGCTAGCTTGAAGACCTATTATTATCTCAAAAAATTGTGAGCTAAACGCTTATTTTATATATATATGGATTCAAAGCAGACTTGCTGGCTTGAAGATCTAGGATTCTTTCAAAAAGATTTTCAGATCTATTTCTGAAAACCTAGTAAGGTAGCGTATGATTATTCGTCACTTGAGCCATTCAAGCTCAACGTCAGAAAAAAATTGCTTGACAGGCAATTGGAAAATCCAAATTCGAAGCCTGCAAGTTGCGGGTTGCCAGCTCTCAAAATGGAACAGCAGTCAAAAACTGACTCGCAGAACACGTGGTGTCATTGAATGCTCCAGCTATTCTGAATATAAGTCTGTTCAGACAGACAGATCTGCGTTTCAATAACTGTTCCTGGCCGTTTGTCATTGATTTGAAGAAAGGATCGGTTCCGCATCTTTTTGGTGCTACACCTAGTCATCACGGTCACGGCAAGCACGCAATACGCATTGAGTACCACCTTTAAATGACATGTCAGTTTATTACACACACAGTGCAAACACAGTTGCCGTGATTCAGAGCAACAGTACCAGCAAGCTGCATGAATGTTGTGAAGCTGGAAGAAAGCAGCAGCGAGGAAAAGCGATAAAGAAAAGACTTGACAAGAAGACAACAAATCCTTGTGCAGCCGGGACAAAATTGAATTTTTAAAGTAGTTTCTGACCCCCAAAGAAATTACAGATAACCCAGTTTTTGCAGCATCTTACTAATTCCGAATGAAAAAGAAATTTCTAAAAGGTTAATGAACCAGAACTTTAAAATCCGTTTGGATGGCAGGTTTCAAAGTTCAAACTCAGGTCTACGTGAGAAAATAGGATCTTTAATCCAAAAATTAACGTCGTGTTCAGTGAGTACACTCATGTTCAAACCCTGATGTTACAACTTGGAAAACCAGTACATTAATTTTGGAAGTGACCATCCCTCTAAATGATCCAAAAGGTTTACCAACGTAATAAAATTTCAGATTCCGTTGCAGTTTCAAGTAAAGAATTTACGCCAAACTTACCATGGAGTAGTAAGCGAGACAAGTGAGCATTTTAGCAGATCTGAACATCATGCGCAGGTGAGGAATCCAACTGGTAGACCATGATAACATAATTCGCTCTCGCTCTGGCTGAGGAATATCCTGAAATCTCCGGAAGAACGGAAACGTTTCGCACAGAGACGCAAATCCGCACAAGAAAAATGTTCCCCACCAAGTCGAGAGCAGCCACAAAGCCAGCGTCAACAGACGCAGCATCGGGTGCACCAATCGTTTGGAAACATATCCTGCAACCTGTTCCTTCAAAATCAATCAACGTTGTATTTGCACGTAATTTATAAAAAATAATATACTGCTACCGCAACAAAGGGCTAAAAAAGCAGCAGAAAGCATATATAATAAAATTTCAGCTACTCATCTAGAATCAACTAACGATAACATAGATCAGCTCGCTCGTAAGTTGCACGTAATTTATAAAAAATAACATACTGCTACTGTAACAAAGAAACCAGCGCTAAAACAGCAGCTGCACAAGCATATATAATAAAATTTCAGCTATTCATCTATAATTAACCGATAACATGGATCAGTTCACAAGTCACACCAAACATAACATAAACAAATAAAACCCCAGCTAAAAGCACCAGCAAGTATAGATTAATAAAATTCAGCAGCTCATTTAGAATCAACCAACAATAACATGGATCAACTCACAAATCACACGTAATTCATGAAAAATAACATATTGCGAAAAAAACCAGAGCCAAAACTGCAGCAGCAAGCATATACAATAAATTCTCAATTTTAAATTCAGTGTTTATATATATTTTTACGTAATCTGGAACTCCCGCCTGGGAAGCAGAGGTGGAATAGAAACGGCGAACATCTTCGTTTTGGGCATTCTCTGCAGGAGGATCGAGAGATGGTACAATAGTATCACAGATAGCTTTAAGAACCTCCATGTGACGCCGCGAAGAAAACATCGTGTTTGCATAATTGGGCCTGCCTCCTTTCAAAAGTGGATGTGGATCTTTTCCTCCACTTTCTCTGCAACTGAAACCATTAGCCTCTTCCATGATAACGAAGAAGAAGAAATTATTCACAGCCCAAAACACAAGAACAAAAGCAACTGAATTGCAGCGTATATGATGATTGTATTATGCAGCTGCCTGCGATCCAGCATTAATTCTGTTGAGCGAAACAGATGGGGTTGTTGATCTGTTTCGGAAATTAAAAACATAGAGAGAAGTTTCTTATCTGGTCAGCGTTAGTTTGGTTAAGAGGATGGCGACGCTGAAAGGGCAAAATCAGGGTGTGAATTTCCTGTTCAACCCTGGTTGTCATGAAATTTTTATTGACTGGTTGGTCAAATTTAAAAAAACTTTTACTAGGTCTTTATGATATAATTTGTAGATTAAAATTCCCAGATCTTAAATCATTTCTTCTAAACTAAAATCTTTTTCAGGTTAACTAAAATCTTAGAAGTTTAATTTAATTCACTTATTCAATGTTGTACTTATGATTAAAATCAAATCAGATGACATTATGTTTTTACTAAAACTATTCATGAGTAATGCAGAGGAAAAGAGTACTGGCTGAGCCGAAAGAGAAACCATCTTCTAGTAAAATTGTTTAAAATGCCTTTGCTAAATGGCAAAATAATAGATCACTGAAACAAGTAAAATTTAAAAGTTGATTAAAAGATGATTTATAGGACTAACAGAAAGTTAGATAAATCATGCAAGCACCAATAAGACAAGAACCACTAGTTACATCTCTTTGTTGCCTATGTAATGATATTTAAACCAACAACATCAGTGTTAGTCAATTTTGGAAAAATTGTACATATTTTTGATAGGATTTAGAGTATTTCTTAAGTTTCTTAAAACTTATATTTCAAATTTTTAAAAGTATTTTACATTGACAACAGTGCAAAACATCTGCAAATTCACACTTCCGTGAAATTTAAAGCTGGACTTTCAAAATACCTCCTGCAGGGTTAGAACATATATCTTCCCTGTATACGCAGTAAATTCATATGTTTTAATATAACAAAGAACTGAATAATAAGTTTTCAAATCCGCTATACCCATCAAATATCTGGATACAAGTACAGAGTGGCGAGTTAGTTAGCAGTTTAATTATTTGTACAATTATTGCAGCGCAGCTTTTAGAGTGGCTGTCGGCACTTTTCCCATGAGAATTGAGCACGGGTGGTCGAAAAATAAGACGATCAGAGATGGCCACGTCGATCCCTGTGAAAGCAGGGACACCACGCAAATCCGTTGACGTCGCTCGTTCTTGCTTGCCTGCCGTACCGTTAAAACCATTGGCCCACTTCATTGCATACTTTCCTCTCACGACTAGACGATACTAGTGTTAAGATTCTTGACATGTGTGGCACGAGAGGAGTTAGAACATTAGCTATCAACGGTTAAATCTAACATTTGCATGTGAGCATGACCCAAGGGCCATTCAAAACCATGGGCCAACTACAACAGCAACCTTATGAAGAACCTTGACGCCATAACACGGGGAGAGCCAACGCCATAACACGGGGAGAGCCATTGATCAACTTCAGGTCATATAGATTAGATATAGAAGGAAAAATAGATTAGATATAAAAGCAAGAAAAGGAAGAAAAAAAATAGAGAAGGGCAACTTAATGAACTAGGGATGTTCCATGAAAAACATCTTTACAATTTAATTATTTGGACAATTATTGCAGCGTAGCTTTTAGAGTGGTTATCAAGACTTTTCCCATGAGAATTGAGCATGGGTGGTGGAAAAATAAGATGTTCTTAAATGGCCACATCGATCCCTCTAAAAGCAGGGACACCACATAAATCCATTGACATTGCTCGTTCTTGCTTGTCTTACCTTTAAAACCATTGGCTCACTTCATTGCATACTTCCCTCTCATGATTAGATGATACAAGTGTTACTATTCTTGACATGTGTGGCACGACACCCAATGGGAGGAGTTAGAACATTTAGGTATTAAGGCTTGCGATAAATTTAACATTTGCATGTGGGGGTGTCAAAAAAGTGAGAAACATTAAACACATATTCAACATAAGTCATATAGATTAGATATAGAAGGAAAAATAGATTAGATATAAAAAGAAAAAAAAAACATAGAAGATAAACTTAATGAACTAGGGATGTTACCTGGTGATGAGACGCGACTTGCACTAGGCCGCGATATCGCGTTCCGCCGCCATATCTATAAATAAGAGGCGGCACTCCCTTCATTTCCCAATCCTGGCTAGTGTAGTGAAGCTCTGGCAGATTGATCACTCCGGAGCTAGAATTTTTCCCCATGTGCCCGCAGTAGGAGTCCTAGAGT
>MNCI01005581.1:57908-96303 GCA_015680685.1 Gnetum montanum | reverse complement strand
AGATTATTTGCCCAACAAGTTAGGAGGAAGTTATGTAGTTAGGGATTTAGGAAGTTATACATGAAATTAGGAGAATTTTATGCTAACTTTAATATTTATATTAAATGTGATTAGTATTTATATTAAATGTAAGGTGATATTACAAATAAATATTTTAAATATCAATATTGCAAAAATTTTATGGGTAGTAACTTATATATAATAATGTTTTAAAATAATGTCTAGGACTTGGGGTAATTAAAGGCAAATTTCTAAACCAAGGCTTTACACCATGAGTACTTCACACTATGGGTATATATCTATATCTATATATATATATATGTATATATATGTTGGTTAATTTGGTTAATTTGTGATTATTTTAAACTTTTATTTGATGAACTGCAACTCCGGTTTACCAACATTGGCCCAAAACATCTCCTGACACCTGTCTTGTTGTGCCTTTGTGTCTCTACTGTCTTATTTCGTGGACTGGTATGCGACATCGGAGGCATTGGCATCGGGCATGGCTACTATTTTCGGATTGCAGGTTCCAGGGCGAGTAAACTTATGATTGCCGTTTTTTAACCGCCTGGAAAAATTTTGAAATGCATTCTTTGAGAAAACCCAAGCCTATTTGGCAAGGTTGGAGGCGGAACCCGAAACTGAAGATTTCGCAACTATCTTCCTTGTCCTCCGCCGTGACCGCGTGTTGTGTTGGTGCCGTTGCCATCATCATAGCCCTCATCTCCCTCAAGTCACCCGTAGCAACCCTCAGCCAGATCTAGACGTGGCCGAGGCCATGGCCCCGCGCGTGACAGAGACCACTACATTTCTTCTTCTGCTGCCGCCGTTCATCCGCCTGCTGCGGCCACTGTCTCGTTTCGCCCGTTGCACACCATCTGTCCTCCATCGACGTGGCCACCATCACGCAGTGGAGCAAGGCCCTGGTATTGACTCGCGCGGTGCAGAAATCAGTAGGGTTTGGTTACCCTACTTGCTCGGAGGTTTTTGTATTTCTGTTTGCAGAGGTAGCGGCCAACGCTGCTTATGGTCCCCAAAAAAAAAAATGAAATGTTGATGTCTGCTTCTCTTTTTTTTTTGGAAAACAGCTTCTCTGAATTACGCGGCATGGCGCTTAGCAACAGTATGAACCTTCATCCGGTGCAGATCATAATCAGAGGGCTCAGCACTGGGAATAGATCTCGGGCTCGCAGTTCTCTGGAAATTTTGATTTTCTGGAAGGTGATGAATTTTGATTTTTGGAAACAGGAACAGTTTATGTTACCTTTAAAAATTTAAATGATAAATTTATAATCCGAAAGTAAGGTGGAACAAAGACTCTGGAACCCTTTCCATCAAAATATGAATTGTCCTGCTGAATTTGTGTTGCTGCAGAGGTTGCTTTCTGGAATAAAATGGATACAACACAAATTTTACTTAAGATGCCCTCTGATTTGTTATATCTTTATATCATATAAAAGGTAAATTAGGCTTCTTCCATAATCCCACTATGTATAAATACATTTTTTATAAAGTAGAAAAAAATGCTACTTATTCTTTTTCCTCTCAAACCCAAATTAAAATGCTACTTATTCTTTTTCCTCTCAAACCCAAATTTTAGCCACTTCTCCAAGAACTTTTAACCAATTTAACCTTACTAGCCTGCTGCATGAAATGGCCAAATGTGCCAACAACTAGGTTACCAAACATTAAGCATTGTTGGGATTACCAAGACTCATATGCATGCTAGAGGCAGTCATACTTTTGTGCTTAATTGATTTCTAGTTAATTGAGCTAGATTACTTTATCTTAATTACTTGGGAGCATTAAAGGACATTGCATAAAACATTAAAGACATAAATAAAATATTTAAGCTAGCTAAGGTGTGGCAAGGTTTGATTAGAAAGGTCATCTTTATTACTGCACACACTGTCATGCTCAGGCACAATAGTGATCAAATAAAGATCTGTACACTCAATGACTCCTATTAGGAGCACTTTGGAAAATATTCGAACTCTAGAGAAAAAAAAACTATAAGAGCTTTGCTATGACAAAAAATATATGGAAATAGAATGCCCAAGGACTATATTTATAGGCTGACACATACCCTATGATATTGGATATCTGACATTGCATCTTGGAACCCAATAGTGCATACCTGATATTAGGGCTCCGATATTAGATATATGACATCTGAGCTAGAGAAAATATGATTCATCATACCCCAGTGACTAAATAAAAACTCATCCTTGAGTGAACAAGAGGAGGAACAAGTTCCTTACAAAATGTTGGGAAGGTATGGGATTATTGACTGACATGCAAACTGACTTAGATGGAATAGATAGACTCTGAGTGTCCAAGTGTATGGATTTACAATCTTTTATAAAATTGGATGTTCCTAATAATAGAATTGAATGCCCTAGAAACAATTGACATCCAACTCTTCTAGCAGTTGAAGATTGAGGGATAAGATTCAACGATCTTGAAGGATCCTCATCACATGATGCTGCTACTTATCTTTTGGTAAAGAGAGTCCTACTTCTAGTTTGCACTTCCTACTACAATGACAACAAAATTATGAATTAGTGTGCAATGTATAGCTTTTAGGCACCTTGTCTCATTAGTAGTTACACTTGGCTAGGTTGTGAGTATGGTGGATTGATTCTTTTAATAGTGTTAGCAGGAAGACTGAAAAGTAGGGTGAAATGGATAAGTGGTCTGTTATTAATGTTTGAAAAGTTGAAACACAATGAAATGCTTGAAGAGGGTTAAAGAATTTACAATAATAAAAAGAAGATTTCACAGAAAAATGTTGTGAAGATGCATACAACTGAATGTCATTGATGGGGAACATAAAAGGATTTGATTGTGAGAATGTCTAAGGATAAAGAAATTAACTAATCTAGCCAAAAGTTATGCAAGTGGATCCTCCCCAAAGCAAGCACATACCCTTTATTACCCTTACATAACTTCAAACTGAGAAGTTCGTGAGCCCCATGTATGATTAATGGTTATAGAAAGTTAAGTATAGAAAACCTAGAAGAAACTACCTAAGAATGTCAACACATCAAACCAAGACATCAAACAAGAACATAAAATTGGTCATGAGGTGAGACATGGAAAGCATAGATGGGTGAGAGAAAGAGTGGAATGGAGTTCTTGATTAAGGTCACATGAAGTCCCTTGTAAATTTTGTGGTTAAATGACCTAATAAAATGCATCTTTAGTCTAGACCAAAACCAACCACATTTAGTGATGTTGCATCACCACTCTAAGACCAATCTAACCCCTTGAGACATAAGAGTGCTTTCACAAAACAAGTACTATTCCTTATTGAAGAAGAAAATAGAAGTAGGAAGTGAGAAAGGGCCTTAGTTAGAGGAGACCTTCAAGCATGGATAACATGTCTTTCTAGTTTCATAACCAGTGCTTGTAGCCTACTTATTTAGTTTAAGGGATGTGCTTTGAATTCTCATCATTTTTTGGAATGGGAACCACACCATGCAAAGACTTATTCAACTTCTTGTTATTGGTTGACATAGAATGATAAGAAATCCATGAAAACATACATGCAAGCAGAAAGGCATAAAGAGTACCAAGTCCCCTTGAAGTTACACCTATTCAAACCTTTGAATCCTTTCCAGATCTAAAAATTATCAAGGTCATAAATTTGTTAAAGTTTTATTAATGAAACAGGGACCTCATATTTCTAGAACAAGGAAAATCATAGAGTTTGTGGATGGGTGGATGCTATGGACCCACTACCTATTTGATGAAAAAGAAACCATTTCCTAGTTATTAGTAACAAAATTAAAAGTTAGAATCTAGACACCAACAATCAAATAATTGGATAGCACATGCTCACATTAAACAAACCACACTGTACCCATTCGGTAATAAGGCACGTTATTATTAAAACATAATGAGAAAATCACATTTAAATAAAGGAAAATATACAAGAAATTGTAAAATACTTAACAAAAATAAAATGTACTAATGATGTTGTAAAAAAAAATTTTGAAAAATTAATAACGTAAAAAAAAGGTGTAAAATAAAGAATGTGTAAAACAAAAAGTTGTAAAAATAACAAGGTGTAAAATAAAAATGTGTAAAACAAAAAGATGAAAAATTGAGAAGTCACTTATATAGTTAGCATGGATGACCATCTCCCCCATGACTAAGTTGAAAGAAGAAAATCTAAAAGATTGAGCATGATTGTCCATCCAATGAGGCATTTGTTACACTAGCTTGCTTAGGCTCATGGAAAAGTTTGACTTGTTATATGTTGACCAGCTATTCTTATCTGGGCTCTGAGATTTTTAGATCAACATGGCCCTAGAAGGGAAAATATCATAAATGGTATCAGGTCCTTCTACAATGTTTGGAACTTAGTTCGTTGAGGTATGTGTGTGGGGTTCTAGTAGAGAACCTTATCTCCTAGTTGAAATTTGACTTTCCTAATTCTAAGGTTATGGTGCTTTTTGTTGAATGCCTTGTGCAACTCATTAGATGATAGGGCCACCAATTAGATTTTGTTTAGCAAGTTAAGATTCATTAATCTTTCTTTTTGTGCTAGACTTAAGTGAAGGTCAAGGTCACAGGCTGTTGAAAGCATAGAGAGCTTGAATTAAATAGGAAGTGTTGATAATTTTCCATACACAAGCTCATAGGGAGAATAGCCTATAGGAAGTTTCCATGTTGAGCGGTAGGCCTAGAGGGCATCATTGAGTTTTGTGCTCTAGTCCCTTCTATATTTGGTAATAGTTCTCATTAGGATCTTTGTGATTTCCCTATTTTTAACCTCAGCTTGACCATTGGCTTAGGGGTGGTAGGATGTTGTTAGTTTATGTTCAACCTCCAAGTGTTGCATAAGCTTTTGAAATGTAGTACCTATAAATTGGATTCCATTGTTAAAAATTAATGCATGTGGCACATCAAACCTATTTACCACATTCTATTGTACAAACCGAGTAGTAGTAGAAGATGTACAATTAGTGACAACTGCTGCTTCTACCCATTTTGTACAATAGTCAACATCAACTATGATGTACACCTTTTCATTTAACATGGTCATGATTGGACCCATGAAATCAATGCCCTAGATGTTGAAGGGTTCCAGTGGTTGGATCCACTGTTGAGGTTCCTTCATTCAAGCAATCATTCCATCATCTTGTTGGCAGTGCTCATAAGAGTGGATAAATTGTTGAGCATCCTTGAAGATTATTGGCCAATAATACCCTACCATTAGGATTTTAATGGATGTGCATCTCCCAGCATAGTGGCCCCCAGAAGGACCCTCATGAGCATCCTTGAGAATGTGTAGTTGATCAACATCAGGGACACACTAACGAACTAGGCCATTAGTGCATACCTTATAGAGGTGTCCATTGATATCTATGAAGCATTTCACCTAGTGAAGAAACTATTATTTCTTTCAGTGGTCCAATCCTCATGGCATCTCCTGGGTGAGAAGATAGGTAAGAATGCCATCATACCATATAGGCTTAGTGGGCAATTGTTTAGTTATATTCTCAACAAAGAGGAGTTCATTAGGAAATAGATTAGATAGTGGGATTTCCTCCTCTTTGTTGTCCCATCACAATCGAGGAAAGTGGTTTCTTTTTGATATACCATCATAAAATTGAATTCTTGTAAGATCACCATCCATCACATGACATGGGGGTTCATCGTTGGCTTATCCATGAGAAAGCAAATGACACTGTCATTTGTGTGCACAAACACTTTGTATCAAGCACATAATGGCTAAACTTTTCTAGAGTAAACACCACTATCATCAATTCTTTTCTAGTTCAATTATGCATCCACAATGCTTTAGCTTACGTAATGGATGTAATATGGACATTTCTTGTCATCCAACTATGTAAGCATAGCTCCCAAGGCATAATTTGATGCATTTATCATAACATGAAATGGTCTTGAGTAGTTGGGTGCCTATAGAATTGGCATTTCTACAAGTTTCTCTTTCAGTTGTTGAAATGCCTTTTCACATTCCTTGGTCCAGAAAAATGGAGCATATTTCTTTGTGAGTTCAACCAAAAATTTTGTTATCTTAGAGAAATTCTCTATGAATCACTAGTAGTAGCCAATGTGTCTAAGAGATGATTGAGCATCTTTGATGGTTTCTAGTTGGCAAGTGATTCCTTGGATGACCCTTATCATTTCAAGATCGACCTCAATTCCTAATTGTGAGATTCTATGCCCCAATATAATGCCCTCATGGACCATCATATGACTCTTTTTCTAATTGAGCCATAAGTTTGTTTTCACACACCTTTTTAGTACTTGTTGAAGGCTATCCAAGGCTTGCTTGAATGTAGCACCATAAGTAAGAAGTACTCCATAAAAACTTGCACTTTGCTACCGATTTGCTATTGAAAGACACTTAAGACTATATGTTGGAATATAGTAGGAGTATTGCATAGAATAAAAGGCATCTTGCAATATGCAAAGGTCCCCCATGGACTCATGAATGTTTTTTTGGCTTGGTCCTCTAGCATGATTTGGATTTGGTTATAGCCACTATAACCATCTAGAAAACTACAATAGAAATGCCCAAATATAGTGTCTAACACCTAATCAATGAATAGCAATTGAAAATGATCCTTGAATGTTTTCATATTCAATAGTCAAAAATTGATGCAGACCTATCACTTACCACCTTTCTTTGGAATAATCATGAGTGGAATAATCCACTCACTATCCACAATGGGATAGATAAACCTCATCTTGAGGAGTTGTTCGATTTCTTCTTTGATGATCTACTTTAATTTGGAATTCAATTGCCTCTATTGTTGCCTCTTTGGCTTCATGGCCGGGTCAATGTAAATACGATGTTGGCATATCCTAGGATCAATCCTTGTGAGTTTAAAATATGACCAAGCAAAGGCTATTAACCATTTTCAACCACATTTAACAGCATGTATTTTTATTTAGGAGGAAGATTTGCATTGGTTATTATTGGCTTCCCATTTTTCAAGAATGCATATTCCATACTAGAAGGTAGATTTTTTAACTTAAGGAGCTCTTGTTTAAAATTCTTAGAAATTTATAACTCTTTCCAATAGGTATCATCATTTGCATTATTAGAGAGTTGGTGATGAACTTGCTTTAATTTATTCATGCCTACAACATAAGCACATGCCAAGATCTTAATATGTTTCATGCAAAGTGTGTTGCTTTCAGAATTAGCAATTAGCCACTAGGTGGCCTCTTGTTTTGTGGCTACTGCATACTGACACCTTTAAATATCTAGTTTAGGTGCACACTGCCTACATGCAGAAATGGATGCTTGTTTAATGGACTAGAATTTCTACACGCAATTGCATCCTATATCACTATATGCAATGTGTGGAACTCACTTCTTCTCTATCTTTTCGAATGCATTTTCCTTAGATATATCTAGGGAAATATCTTTGATTCCCATTCTTGCATTAATAGTGCTTAGCCATGCCCTTCCCATGATTATTGGAAAATACCCTTTACAGTTCTCAACCTTGATTACTAGGAAATCAATAGGGTAAGACCACCCAAAGACAATGGTCACAATGTCTTTCACTAGTTCCAATGGAATAGTAATGGACTAGTCTACCAATTCCAAATAGATATTGCTCTTCTTAAGGCGTGGCAAGTTCTAGGTAGTATACATCTCATGAGAAATCAACTTCACACTAGAACCTAAGTTAAGAAGAGCTTTACATGATTTATTTCTAGCAGTTTATAAATAAATAAGAGGACTCCTAAGATCAACTAATTTCTTGGGAAGGTTCCTAACATAGATCAAATCAGATACAACATGACTAAGCATAATAGTATGGATCCTAGGAAATATTTGGTTTGAAGGGGACTTGAAAAAATTAGATATAGAGAAAGCTAGAGAAGCAGGGTTGCCAATCACATGTGTATGTGAGGGTCCTGGTAGACTATTGGGTTGAAAAAAAGGTCTTTTTTATCTATTATTTGAACCACTCAATTGATGAACCAATTGTAGATTAATGGCCTTGGTAGTGTTACGTTACTATGGTTGGGCTAGAAGTTCACCTTGCATAAATGGAGCAGGTAGTAGCTATGTTGAGGATGGAGAAATAAGTGTAGGAACAGGAGGAGGATAAGGATAAAAAGTGGTATCCCTCCTTGAATGTGGAGAATGAGTTTAATAATATTTGAGAGGGTAGTAGTAATGTTGGAAAGTAGAAACGTGACTGGAAGAGTCATGTGGAGATAGAGGTTGTTGAATGTAATATCCATATGGATTAGGTTATCTGTAATAGTATTTCTACCTTGGCAGTGGTAGAATCCATGACTGTGGTTACTCCCACTATTGATATTGCTTGTATGGTTGTGGTGAAGTTTCACTTGGATAATACTATTATTGCCAATGGAACTACCTGGGATTGCCTTGAGGATAAGGTAATTTTCTGGGTGTTTGCCTTCTTGCTAGTCGTAGATTTAGAGCATACATCCCAAATTCTTATAAGTGTGAAATGATGGGGCAACATACTTTAGGATGTTCATATTGGTAGATGTCACATCCATCATCATCATCTGATTTGGTTTCCGTAGCTTCCTCTACTATAGCAATCTTGCCCTTACCTCTTTGATTGGCACATTTAGTTTTTTTTCACCTCCTACGATCATGATTACTACCTTGTTCTTTGGACTCTTCAACAATTTTTAGCATAACTTAAAATTAGCTATCCATAGAGTTCCATAACTAATCTACCTTAGTCAAAATTTTAGAGATGCATTTTTAATCGGCAAGATGTTCTAGTTCACCATCTCATTAAGTGATGATTTCTCCTCACTGTCACAAAATCAAACCTTCTTCTTGTGAATGGAAGGATCATTGTTGTATTCTTCTACACTTTCTCATTTCCTCAACTCTTGTTCTTTTTTTGCTACCTACTCAATTAGTCGTTGGATCTAATGGGCTCTTAATTATAATAATTGTCCTTGGTCATAGACTCCAAGAGTTCTTCTTGTTTCTGATTAGAGCCCATCTATGATGGGGCAGAGTTGTTCCTATTGAGAATAGCCATGGCAAGAACATCTATGTAATAAGGAATAGTATTAACCCATGGTGGCATCCAAGGGTTTATGTGTCCCTTGTTTCCATCTTTGGATTTGCCTTCGTAAGTTGAACACTTAGGAGTATGTTTGATACTTGTTGTTGAACAGTTTAAGCATTGTACTCCATTGTTTGATGGATTTTGGTTCTAAGGATTAGTACTAGCTTTTTACTTCTTTAATGAGTGTCCTTGGAAATAACTTAAGCTTTTTCTAGTCATTTTGTATATTTTGCAAGTCACACACATCATGGAAAGCTTGAAGATGGTTCTATAGGTTTGAGTTATATCCCCCTTTGAACTTAGAGATATTGTTCATGTCTAGCCTCTTGATCTGACTATCCTTAATGTGCCTTGTAGGAATTATTACTACCTCTATAATGTTTAGCATGCTTTGGGTAGTAATCCAAGGCTCATTGGGGCCATGATTCTAGTGCCTATGATTCCCTCTACTACCCCTTTGTTAATGGTGATGGGTCTCTCTTAAATGCCTACACCTTGGGTCTTGACTTGGTCGATAGTCCCTATGATCATCTTGGTCCTGTCGGTTGCCTCCATCATGATTGCATCTCCTACGATTGTGTTGAGATCTAGAAGAGAAAGATGATGATGAAGGTAAAGAGGAAGGGAAATTAGCATCATCATGATGTCTATCACCCCTTCTTCAATGGTCGTGGCCATGATCTTGTTTCTTGTTCACATCCCTACCATGACTCTCCTCCTTGGATCCCCCTTTGTCATTGGATCCATTCTTGCTAGAACTAGGATTATGGATTGTGGATTGTAGGTTCTTGTTTTGATCTCCTTCACTAAAGTTAAAGAGAGAAGTTTCATCAAATGGAAAACCCTCATATAAGTGTTCTCCACATTCTTTTTTTATGTTAGGTATGGGAAATCATTGAACCACTTTCCCTTTGCAAATTCGTAGCATTGCTGTAGTTGTCAATCCCTTAGACGTTGTACCTTAGTGGGATTATAATCCTTGGCATCACTATCTTGCATAACATACTTAGCATGAAGTCCTTGGAGGCCCAATTGCATAAGATTTTGTTACAGAATTGCAAGAGCAAATCGATCAGGTGGTAACACAATGTTGTCCTCCATGTTTCACCACCACAGTAATTCATCCTATTGTAGGATGAAGGTGAAATTGGGTACATACTTATTAGGATGAGCATATACCATTTGGTATTGTGGAGGCACCTATTGATTTACTCTGTTAGACTTGGGTGGAGAATCACTTCTGTGANACAAGTTTTAGGATGTGAAATCTAATCATGATAATCATTGTCTTCTCAACTACACTTGTGGAGGTTAATTATATGGTGAAGTGTAATTAAGGCACATGATTTTTATTATTTTATATTTTATTTATCTATGATTAATAGTAGGTTGAAACTCAATTTATAAATCAGTTTAACTAATCTAGTTGCTGATCAATAACTAACTATCTTAACATAAGTATCCAGTCCCACTTTCTATGCACATCTTGAACACGTATAATGTTGTTGGGTTACCAAATGTTAAGTGTTGATGGGATTACCAAGACTCATACAAATGCTCAAAGAGGTCGTACTTATGTGCTTAATTGATTTCTAGTTAATCAAACTAGCTTACTTTAGCTTAATTACTTGGGAGCATTAAAGGAAATTGCATTAAACATTAAAAGAATAAATAAAATATTTAAGCTAGCCAAGGTGTTGTAAGGTTTGCTTAGAAAGCTCATCTTTATTGTTGCACATACTATTGTGCTCAGGTAGAATAGTGCTCAAATAAAGATCCATATACTTAATGACTCCTACTATGGGCACTTTGGAAAATATTCTAACTTTGAAGAAAAGAAACTGCAAGATCTCTGCTATGCTATGACAAAAAGTATATGGAAACCATGTGCCCAAGCACTATATTTATAGGTTGGCACATACCCCACTATATTGGATATTCAACATCACATCTTGGAACCTGATATTATGTACCCGATATCAGGGCTCCAATATTGGATATCCGATATTAGAGCTAGGAAAGATACGATTCATCAAGGGTATTCTTCCCCACATCTTAATGCTCATTTTATCATGGAATATTTGGGATCATTTTAATAGGTCTTGATTAAATATTGCTAGAGAGCATCTTTCAAACTAGCAATTATCTCTATATTTTCTTTTCTTGGAAGAAATTAAGATTTCATCTCACAATAGTACTTTTGTTGGTCAATGCATTTTAAGAAATTACATTATTTTTTTAATGCTCATAAATTTAATAAAGGAGATATTGCTATTCTTGTTAATAAAAACTTGACTAGTAAAATTTTAAATTCTGGTTTAATAATCTTGAAAGAGTTATTTGGATTATTTTTGATAGTGAAAAAGGTGACTTTGGACTCTATAATATTTATGCTTCTAATAATTCAAAAGATTAATTAGAGGTTTGGAAATATCTTCTATTTATGCCTAAATTTCCTTGGATTATTAGAGGTGATTTAAATAGGATTGAAAGTCATTTAGATAAAACTTGGTAGTCTTTCCTTTAATATGTCTGAAACACCACCAAATTTGGGAAATATCACTTTGATGGAAAATTTGTATAAGTGTCAAAACATAGGGCAAATGTTTTCTAAGTGTTTGACCCATGATCCTACTTCTGGGGCTACACTCTAGAGCATAGCTAGCATAGCATGCAACACAGAATCAAATTTGGAAAATTTTGTAAGTGTTAAACTGCAACTATGAAAATTTTTCTAAGTATCTTGTTATGCTTGCATTCCTCCTACTATTCTCTCTTGCATAGTAACACTCTAGTGGCTAGTTTGCACTAGTGCCAAGCTAGAAGTTGTCAAGCTAACTCAGGATGGAAGAAGCATTTGGTAGATCTAACTCCTAATGCTACCCCTTCTAGTACACTCCCAAGCATAGCTGGTATAGTAAGAGCGAGGACTACAATTTTTGCTAGATCTTTTTAAGTGTCAATGCTATGCCCTATCTCATCTTTCTATGCCCACTAGTGTAGCAACAATGGACTTCAATTTTTGCAAGAATTGCCCAACTATTGGGCTACGCTCCAGAGCATAGCTAGTGTAGCAACATGAAATTACCTCCAAAAGCTTATAGAGCTTAGCATAGGCCTTCATTCCAACTCTAGCACTCCTCCAACAAGCAAGATCAGCAAATTACACTCTTTTTTGTAACCTCCTATGTCCCAAAATTGTACCTATACTTGATCCTACTCGAGAGAGGGGAGAGCGTAGTCCTGAAGCATAGCCTTCAAATTGTACTATTTTGCACTATTTTCAAGTATATTGCAATCTTGGCAAGCACAACCTTGGCAGCGTAGCCATGGTTTGGTAGTCTCTAGCGGTCCAATGGAGCATACCAGAGCATAGCATTAGCTACTCTAGTAGGAGTGTAGCAAGGTCAGCAGAGCCCCACCTACACTTTTGCCACATGGCACTCAATCCACACTTCACACTAACCCTAGCCTATAAATACCCCCACATTCCACACCTTAGTGGTTAGTAATTCTTTCTCGTGGTGGGCATTTGAAGCATTTGGCTAGTGAACCCAAGTAGTAGTTGGCATTTTAGAGTACCACTTGGCACCCAAGGCACCTTAAGCACCCCACACACTGGAGCCTATTAACATCTTGGCAACACCTTTGCATCCCACTCAGCACTATAGCACATCATGAACTTGTAGGACACCTTGGTAGCCAACCTAGTGGGCATAGACCTCATAGTGGATGTTAATATTCATCCCACAGCATCATAGAGACTGTGGCTATGCTGCTACTATGCTTGTTTGTACACCGTGTACCTCCACAAAGCTCATTTGTAATTGCTATGCTCCCCATCTAGGGTGGTACCATTCTTTTTTTCTCTCAAGCTTTATTACATTTTAAGCATTTTCTTTGACATTTAGTACCACATTCACACTTTTCACTACTTTACACATTTTTTGCACACTTGCATTGTTGTTCTTGTGTCAGGAAACCCCGCTATGCTCAAGCTTAGTTAGCCTCGGTACTACTGAGAATGTTGTTAGAATGCTTAGCATTATCTCACAACATCAGTGCTCAAATTTCAGCTAATCATGCCACCCCTTGGTTGCATCCAATACCTCGATCATAGTTGGCAAAGTCCCTATTCAATTGACAAGACCATCCAAGGTACTCTACCTTCATCTTCCAACAAAGGCCCTCACACAGAGGCAAGGTAGAAGTTGTTCATGAACAAACCCCTCAATGTTCTAGCAGCTAACATTTTTAGTTACTATAGTTTTTTGGTGCTAGAAGGAGCACCTTTCCATTTCCTTTTTCATTCAATGGTAGTCTACTTGATCTTTGCACCTTCATTACTAGCTTCAAACTAGCATAGATGTGATACCCTTGTGGTTGTCTATGATATGGTTGGTGTAGATTGATCCCAGTTGTTGGTTCCCTTGGAACCCCATAGGATAGAAGCCAAAGTGTATTTCTTGCACTTAGATCCTAAACTCTGTGTGCTAGGAAGAGCATAGCTTGACCTCAGCATGAGAGCATAGCAAGCTATACTGCAGCAAGAATAGCATCAGAGTTAGACATTTTTTCTAATAGCATTCTTAGACTTAGCTATTGCTTTAGGATTTCTATAGTTATCCATTTTTAGCAATCGTTATACTTGGCTATTTCTTTTGTAGCATTGTGCCTTTTGCATTTTCTCATAGTAGCATGAACCCCGAAGAGCCTTACACCTCTACCTCAGGCATAGTCATTGTTCAACCTATTCAGTGGGAATTCACAATTGACATTCCTGGAGCTAGGAAATCCATCTTCGTGGGAAGGTAATCCCTCAGGCTCTGTAACCAATCTCCCACACATATGGTGCTTGAAAAAGATAAATACAACTTCTTTTGTGCAAAACTCTAGTAGGGAATCCCATTAGACTACCAAGAGTTAGATGCAAAGTGAGGTTATGATCTTGTATATCAGAATAGGAGGGAGTACTTCCCTACCCCTAATAATTTCATCCCCCTCACCGAGACCTTTCAATGGATGCTCGATCAACTCATCTGATTGAGTGGGTTAAAAAATCATGACATAGCAATTGACATAGCAGGATGGGTAAGAGGAATTTGAGGCTTACTCAAAAAATGAAAATCCCTTCTATGTCTCTTTCTTGTTGCCCACCTTTAATGTCACTCCTTTGCAATCTTAGCCATCTACCTTCTTTGAGGTAGCAATGTCTCCCCTATCACCACCTAGGCCAACACCCATTGTGGCAAGCCATCAAGTGCATATGCATCAAGGTGCAAGATTGTTTATCATCCCATCTCTCATGGTTTTGGCATAGTCTGTAAAATCCTCTATGCTAGCATTCATGATGCCAACCTAGCCCTACGTTTATACGATGTTGATGCCCTAGCCATACATGAGTCAGGCATTGTACATTTCACCTATCTCTGTGGGGAATCCTATGATAGACCAAGCCACAACCACGTGGTAGGGCACTACCACTACCTCCATGCCTTGGGCACAACACATACAACAATAGCACATGTGATAGCCTTTACAGTAGTACACTCAATAGGTGTCCTACGTGGTTACACAACCCATAGTGGGACCATGGACCACACCAATAGCACACCAGGCTACATAACCAACATAGCCTGCCACACCCACACTAAGCCTAGATCAAGCATTTCAGCTCATTTAGAAACTCACTAAAAAGGTCAAATGGCTTAAGGCCACCTCTTCTAATACTGTCCAAGTGATGGACTTCTACTAAGATGATCCTATTAATCCTGTTATCCCATCATTGACCTTGCCTCTTGGCATCCAACTTCCATAGTTCACCAAATATAGTGGTGAAGGAGACCTCCATGCCCATCTATTGACCTTCTGATCTAAATGCCTTTTGTTGTAGGCATGATTGCATGTGATCATTCATGTGTTTTCCATGTTCCTAATCAGCAAGATGCTAGATTGGTACCATGTGCTCCCTAGGGCCTCCATATCTTCATTAAAGGATTTACTTACCTAACTTGTTACTTGCTTCAAGTACAACTTGAAGCTTGAGGTGATCCTAGATCAAATCACGCAGATCAAGTAGGGGCACTTAGAGCCTATTTAAAAGTTCATCCAACAATGGAGCACTACACTTAATGAAATTCATAAGCCTATCATGGAAACTCATCTACTAGCCATTTCAAAGGTTTAGTGAATGAATTCATTAAGTTTAAGATGAACTATCTTGTCCCACACTCCTTGAGCCAAGCATTTGCTCAAACAAAGAGCATTTAGGATGTGATGGAAGCCAATAAGGATCTAGCGTATGTGGCCTACAAGAATGCCCACATGAAGAAAGACAAGGAGAAGGGAAAGGCAATAATAATCATTGTAGTGGTGGCCAATGGGGCCAAGCTGAACAATGCCAAGTCGATGACCAAGGCAACTAAGGCCCTAGCCAACAATAAGGCAATTGGCTCTAGCATTGTGTTGACCAACCAACCTGTATTACTGGTAGCCATGAGTAAGCTACCCTAAGGCCAAACATTGAGCATAATGACCACTCAAAGTATACACTGTTTCCCATCAAACCATCGAAACTTTTGGATTAGCTACTTAATGTTGGGTGCATCTAGTACAAGAAAATGTCTGAAGATGCTTGCAAGCATCATGATCACTATTGTGAGCTCCTCAAAAACCCATCAATAGCCACAATAGATGAGCCTTCAAATGCAAAGCACTTTAGGTTGTTGGACTGGTTCTGTCATTATCATTAATTTCCTAGCCATGACATGGACTTCTACATGGCCTTACAAGATGACATACAATGCATGATTAAGCAAGGGCAACTAGTTCTTGATTCAACCAACCTAGTTCACCCAAAAAATCAATCAATGAAGGTTTATAAAGACCCTCTCAATGTAAATGACGTAGGCTATGTCATCAATGCCATCAACATTGATGGTGATGTAGGACTGGCACAAGAGTCATTTTAGGTTTGTGTGCCCTTTGACAGCATTTGGGCCTCTTCGGCATCAATCAGTCTAAGGATTTCTTTTATTTCAAAGTATCACCTTGGGTGCCCATGATATCCTTTGTGGTTAGGGCCTCACAATATGTTGTGGGAATTGTAGCCCATACACCCTTTCTAGTTAGGATGCCATAATGTGGAGACCCTTTGTCAAGTCTGGTGGTAGGGATTGCAACAGGCCCTACTCCCTCGAGGCCTCATCCTACAAATAACACTAGGTAGTTGATGTGGTGACTCAGGAGGCCTAACAAGTGCCTCACTAATCGAAAGATGAGGGAACATATGATGTTAGGTCTACCTAAGCTTATCCCCTTGTATACTGTTCTTATGGCCACATCAGCTAAATTCGCTACTGTAAGTGAGCAACAACCAAGTATTGAGGCTCATAGGTAGGCAAAATAAAACAAGCCCAAATCTCCTCCCCAAGAGATTTGCCTCTTGGGCCACATGGAGGAGATGAAGGCTAATAAGGCAACTGATAGCAGCAAAGACTTTCTAGATGCATTGGCACAAGTTAAGTAGGCTCTTAAAAAAAACAAATTAACCTTAAGCTTGTATGAATTGGTGATGAAATCCTCTACTTATTGCAAAGCACTAGTTTGCATGTTGGCTTCCACTCTTGTCAAAGAGGACATCTCAATGGATGAACAAGCCATCCATGTTGTGATGCTTTCTTCTTCACCTCAAGAATCAGGTCCAACACCTCTAGCATTTCATGATAGGTAATCAAGGTCAACCCTAAAAAGGGTTAGGTCACCACTGCATCAATGTTTATAACCATCCACATAAGCAATGTAAGATTTGTAGGGTGCATGCTAATGATGGGGTGGTGACTAATGTCATTCCATTCCCAGTCATTGACAACCTTAGTTTGGTCAATCAAATCTAGGCCACAAAGATGACATGCCTCAAGTCCTTTAATGGGTCACATGTTTTCATGAGGGAAATGGTCATAATATCCTTTAAGGCAGGTGATGCATGGGTTCAACTTGATTTTGGAAGGCCTTGGCTAGCCCAATTATGAGCTGTCTTCTCACCCATTTATCAAGCGATCCACCTTCTGTACGAAGGTGGAAAAGTCATCATACATGGTGATAACTCAGTTTCTCCAACTATCAGAAACATTAACATAGACCAGGGGTCAAAGGTAGAGTTCCCCGATGACACACTACTCATGGAGGACAAGAGTCAACCTTGTTCAGTAGACCTATCCAAAGAGCCAACAGAGGTTGATACCCTCCCCAAAGAAGCTTTGTGGGTAGAACTACCCTTTAGCATCAACGATGAGGGTATGGTGAATAGTGCCTTATGCTGCCTAGGCCCTATGGACCCCCTAACCTACATTAGGTTAAGAAGCAACTACATGACTAAGGTACTCCCTTAGTGTAGCATGTGCTAGGCACCTACTTGCCCTTAATTTTTTTGCATGCCCTATTAGCCTTTACTTGCATAACTACATTTCACATGGTTTCTTGTGCATTACATTATTTTCTTTATTATGCATTCACTTATTTTGCTTTTGCATTTTCATTTGGTCTCTTTACACATTCGAAAAACATCAAAAACACATAAAAATTATAAAACTAAAATTGCAAAAAAAAAAAAAAAAAAAAAAAGAAAAGAAAAAAGAAAAAAAAAGAAAAAAGAAAAAAGAAAGAGAAGACACATGGCCTAAAAAGGCCTTAAACTAGCCCATGGCCTAAAAAGGCCTTAAACTAGTACATGGCTTGCAACGGCCTAAAATTGGCAACCTCCTACATAACATAATAGCTCGAAAAGGCCTTAAACTAGCAAAGTGTCCATCATGGCCTAAGACTAGCATACCTTTTCTGATATTCTTGGCTTGAAATGAACTTAAACTAGCAATCGACCCCCATGGCCTTAAACTAGCACTTTGTGACCTGCCATGGCTGAAAATTGGCAACATTTTCCTCTTATTTGTGGCTCAAAATAGCCCAAAACCAGTATTCACCATGGCCCAAAATGGCCTTAAACTGGCAATGGCCCTTCTCCCATGGCCTTAAATTGGCATGGGATCCACAAAAGGCCTAATCACATCAACTAGTTGCATTATCCACATTAAATAGGTAGCAAAATAAATATGAAGTTTCAGACACAATCCTCATCACAAAAGGCATAAGTTTCATTATATCTCTATCAGTAGGAGTACATAGCATGACCATGGAACAAAAATGGTCAAAGTGAAAAATTGCCCAACAACAGGACTACATTAGGTGAGCTGAGTCAATGGTGTCTAGCAGGGGTTGAGGCTCCTCCTCCTCCTCCACTACTACTTTACTAGGACCTATGCTATTGCCTAGTGCTTGTCCAAAGTAATACAAAATAAAAAATTCATCAGCAAATGCAAAACTACAACACAAAATTAAAATGTAAAACCAACACATAAGATCATAAAAAAAACAAAAGCAAAACTAACTCAAGAGGGTCCTGCATCGGACTCTAGGGGAAATCTATTAAGGCCCTCCTCCAAGAGATGGAGGATCTCGACCTCTGATAACTGCATCCAATCCTCATGGTTAAAGTTAACATCTACAAGGATCTTGTCCTCATTCATAGTGGTCCATGTAGGAGGTTGCATAGAAAAGGTGGCCATAGAAGTCTCCATTGAGGAAAAGATAATCTCTAGCTTTGGGAAACCACTAACCACTGTATGCTAAGCATATAGCTCAAAGGCCTGACAACCACCAATTGTCTCAATGAACATCTCAAGATGACAAGCCTTCATAGACTCGTCCTTGAGTTGTTGTAAATAGGCATCCCACACATGCTTATAGTGACACTTGTAGTCCTTCTATGTATGTCCCCATTTGCACACCTTGGTGCTAAATCTCTTCCACTCTTGATTCTTCTAGGAGAGAAGATCCATCTGCAACCTTTGCTCAACAATATCCTAGGTAGCCTTGATTTTACCTCAGATTGGCAACCAATATCTAGTGTAATCTATCTCTGATGTCCACTAGGTACCATACCTCTATTCCTGAGCTAACAAGAAATAATAATGGGACTAGATTTCCTATTCTTTGTGGTTAGGCTTGCCACTACCTCTTGGATCTCATGCATGCATTTCCATAGGTGCTCATTCGAGCACCTATAGGTCTGCAATGCCTTTGCATTGGAAAGCATGCACTTTCTCACCACCTCGTACACATGATGAGGTACCTACTCCACCTTGGGATGATACTCAGGGATGACATCCACAGGAGCTACTTAGTTTGGATTCCAATGAAGCTTAGAGCCTATTAGTATATAACAAAAAAACCAATATTAGTAATAGAATAAGCCATAGAATCAGTAAAATAGTTTAAGAAAAATTACATACATACTGAGTTTGGGATTTGCTTACTATATGTGATCCACCATGTTCTCCATGATGCCTTCCATGAAGGCAAATTTATTTGGTGTCTCTACCCATGGCTTTATATGGTGGGTAGGCACTGGTGGTGGATCACTAGCAGAAGGTCTGAGATTGCAATACAACACAATGCAACACTTAGCAATAACTAAGTAGTTAAAGGCTTAGGAGCAAAGGGCAAAAGTAGATGGTAACACTAAGTGCTCATCGAGCAAGCCCTCAGATGTTAGTGTAGGTGGGTCTTCTAGCTACACATCACTAAAGAGTTTGGTGAAGTTATCCTTAGGGTGGAATAATTCCTCTACATCAAACTATTGGGAGATCTTTGGGACCTTTGGTGCTTCCCCTCTATGAGCTACCTCCCTTTCAAGTTGAAGAGGACCTATGAGCTACCTCCCTTTCAACCTGAAGAGGGGCTATGTCTGTTGCCTCTGCTATCACCACCATTGCTTCCTCAATAGCCCTCTTACTTGACTTACATAACATAGCAATATTAGCATAATCTACCACAAAAAAAAGAAAAGAAAACAAAAAAAAGAAAGACATAAGCTAAATGCATCTATGATGTACACTTATGTGCAAGCACCAAATGGAGTGTGGGTCTTTTGAGATAGACTTTCTTGACACTTGCTTTCCCAATTGTGGAGGAAGTCTCCTCTGGCAGATGCAACCTCTTGGTTTTTGCCTTGGAGGATCCCATCATTTTTGCAATGTATCGCTCCACCCTATTTGCATCCCCAAAAATATTTGTTGTATACTCATCCACAATATCATGGAAATAGGGTGACTATGATCTCCCTAGATGTGCCTTTTTTGTAACTAAATATGACTCCTCAATCCCCTTTGGAGGGTCCTACGCACAAGTGGTGGTGAACAAATGCTTAATCCATGGCTTAGACAACTTCTTGTGATCTTGCACAACACAATGCCCACTATCCCTAATCACTAGAAACTCTACAAGCCTTCATAGATAGGTTGTAAAGAGTATGAAGTGAAAGTGAGACCTTGCATGGACATTATGGCAAAGCCTGGTAACCTCTACCTATAACCCAATAGTGATAGAAGAGGCCTAGTTAAACATGGTGCCCTCCTATACAACCTCCTACATCACTCATGCCTACTCCAATATCAGGACCTTTCCTTGGGAAGGCAACTTAAGAAAGGTGTGGGCATGAAAAAGAGGGTAAAGCCTTCGAACCTCAAGCACACAAACATTCCCAACCATGATGCCTCTACAAGAACGAGTGGTCCTTAGCCACTCTTCAATCTCTTCCCTCTAGTTTGCCTCTTAGTTAGGCTTGTCAATGATTAATGGGCCCTCAAAGGAAAGGCCAAAGTAGTCAGTGATGAAAGGATCACTGAGGTCTATGACTACCCTCACTCCATGCACGTGAGTAACAAAATGGTAGGCATCATAGTTGAAGGAGTCAATGATGGTCATCATCTTGGCCATTGGTGTGCTTGGGCTGAGGGCCAAGAAAAGGTCCATCAACCTAATAGGTGTAAGCCAACCAGTCAAAGCCTTTGAGGCTTAATGGCATAGCCACTCCTATGTCCCCTCTACATCATCGTACTTCATAATGAGGGTGGCCTTACTACAACTAGTGGCAACCAATATTACTTCTCCTAAAGTAATGGAAATTGTAACATAGGAAAACAAAATGTTAGCATCTTGTGATCAAAGCATGCATGAGAACAAGCAATAGAAGTCAAGCCAACATAACGAATATCCATGTGGAACAAATGATATGCATGACATAGGCAATGGCACAACAAGTTCTCTGAAGATAGGCATACTGCTAGCGCATCCCTCATCAAGCCAATCATAGGCCTGGCATTGCTCAAATGCCTTCAGGTACTAGGAGGGGTAGTTCTCTAAATTCTCTCTTACTTTTTTAATAACTACCTCCTGAAAGCTCAAACTAGAGGAAAATACATCTAGTGTGGTGTGGATCAAAGTGAGAGCCCTTGCCTCATCATGAAGTTCCTCATCCTCAACTTTAAACTTTGCATTAGACAATGAGACATAACAAAAAGTGAGAGTGCTTACCCTTTGACATAATATATAGTCCTAGGTGGGTTCTGGAAGACTATATGCTACTACATGGTAATGAAAAGGATGTTGCTCTTTAACAAGAGAACTCTAGCATGTTCCAAATCCTAGCTAAGGGATGAACACTCTTAGGACCTAGTCTCAAGCTAGTTGCTTGATCACTACTAGTCATGGGCTCATCGGACATGAATCTTAGTATGTCATGGTTTGCCCTAGCCAACAACATCTTGGTGATGGCACTTGTAGCCTCCACTGCAAGTGCAATCACATGATCACACTAAAGTGCTGTAGTAGGTAAGCCAAGAATTTAGATGCCCCTAGCTAAAATGACATCACCTGATGGTCCAACTTCATGTCGAGTGTAGGCGTGTTGGTCATAGGCTGGCTGATGTAGGATAGGATGCCAATGAGCTCCATGACCATTAAGACAAGCTTTAGTAGCACCTTTCAATCACAAGACATCAAACAAATCTAGCATTAGCACACAAAAAATTGCATTTTGGCATAAAATATTAACCTATAGTTAGAAAAATTAGCAAATTTAGCTTAGAATGGCATAACTTAGAGATATATCCTTAGGGTTCCCTATGGGGCCCCACAAGCATAGGACATCAATAAACATTTGACACATTTGGTGCTCATTAGGGTACAACATTAACATAGCATTAGCATTTTACTTTACATTTGCATTATTTGCACCAACCTGGTTTGGATGTTTTAGCATCTATATGTTGAACTTGCAAAATTAGCATTCTGGCAAAGTTTTCATGCATTCAGAGTTTTGCTTCGCATAAGGCATTCTTACCCTTGATGTTCTTACATTCAGTTTTTTTTGCATTTGGCATTCTAGTTTTATACCTAACAATTTTTTCAAATTTTCTTAAAAATTTTTCTAACTCTAGGTAGCGTAGAATGGGATCCAAAAAAATTTTAGCTATCTGCCTAGCTATGCTTGCTAGAGAGTGTAGCCCCAAAACAAGCAAAAAATAAATAAAAAAATTTCTAATTGTCATGAGCATAGCATCCCATCACATTTGAAAACTAACCAATTTTAACAAAGTGTTGGCTATGCTCCCTAGGGAGTGTAGTTTCTAGCACTTGAGCTTCCATCACCATGTCTCTTTCACTGCATCGCTCAGTGCCATTGTGCATTAATGACATGTGTTGGAGTACTCGCCATGGCTGCAACCTTGGTGATCTTCCTAGCCCCACTCACCCCCTCTCCACAGTTGTTGCCCTTGTGGACACACCACTGTCTCTTTCCTCATCCTTATGACCTTCTTCCCACATGTTCCTATGATGCCTAACCCTCCCTTTGCCCTCACCTTGCATTACCCCTACATCAGAAAATAATGGATGGTAGAACCTTGTCCCCTAGCCATGACTATTTTAGCCATAATGGCTTAACCCTTTCTCCAATCCTTTGCTCACCAAACCCTGTAGCCAAAGCACAAAATTGCGGTGCACTCTTGCATCACCACCGCCCTCACCCATGGGCCAACAAAGCAAAGAACAAATCAAAAAAGAGAAAAAGAGAAAAAATGAGAAAAAAGAAATAAAGGAACCCTTGCCATGCACACCCTACCCATAGTCATTTTTGCCCTATTCTGTGTCCTCTATGTGGTGTGGCTCCTAGTGAGGGAAGTCCTAGTCCACTGCTAGGACAAAACCCTCATTTTTTCTTTTCTTTCTTGCTCCACACACCGCATCCCTCAGGAATAAATGTATCAAATCCCTCATAGCCCACAGGTTGTCCCTTATCCCATTCACTACAGATAATCAAAATAAAACATCAATGCATCAATAGAGATCTAGAACCCATGCACCTATCTTCTTCCCCATTCACAGTAGCTAAGGAAACTAGGGCTGCGATAGTCCCTATCAAGGTAGGTTGCCTTAGGACTCAAATTTCAATGCCAAGAAAGAGAAGCTAGAATGTAAAGAGACAAATGATGCAAAAAGGGGTGAGCATAGCAAGTGTATCTAGTAGTCAACAGTGCTCTCCTCTCCTCCACTTGCATCCGTGGTAGGTGTTCTAGGGCTCAACTTCACTCTTCCACATTAGCAAGTTTGGGGTGTTGATGGTCACTGCAGTGCATCATCTTGGTGCTACACTATGAAAACTACACTCCAATTGCTATGCTTTAGCTATCACTCTTGTTTTAAATTGTGCTACACTCTGTAACTCCTCATTCACACTTTGAAAAATGATAGTTTACCCTTGGTGAATCATGCATATATACCCTCTCAGGGTAATTAAATGCATCACCTACTGTACCAACGCTCCCACACTTAGGAAAATTTTCTTGAGTTTCTTGTGGAGCATAGTAAGGAGGTGAGTGTAGCAAGGGGTGAGTGTAGCAGCTAGAGTTAGAAATATTTTTGAATTTTTTTCTAACAATTCCTAGACTTAGAAAATTTTTGAGATTTTTCTGGTTGCCCAGTGAATGCCCAGCCCAATTCCATGACCCAAACACTCTTTTCCTAGCTTGAACCAACGCACCTTGCACAAATCACAGTCCACTAAGATCTTAAACTGGCAAATCATAGTCCACTAAGACCTTAAATTGGTAATCCATGGCCTATCAAGACCCAAAACTAGCTTGCATATTTTCTTTTCTAATGCCCACTCTTACATGTTTAGGCAATTATTCTTACATGTTTAGGCAATTTTGAGTCTATTAAGATATGTGCAACATGATGTTCTTGCTAGTTTTTTTGCAAGATATGTCACAAGTTTATAGCATGAGTGCATACGAGCATCTTAATTCACCTCTAGTCCTCACTAGACCTCATGGTGATCTCATCCAATGCATTGATGCCTAATGCCTAGACCTTGAGTCCACAACCCATGATGACTATGTAACATCTGTGGAAACACCGCTATATTGGCTTGACCATCTAGTTAGGGCTCTCGATTTAGAGGTAGGTGACATCATTGAGGATCCCCTTGTCAAAGTCCCTATAGCAACACTCAATGAAAAGGACAAGACACTAAAACTTAGTTTCTTTTTAGAGCCTCAACAAGCCCAAAACATTGCGAAAACACTCAACAACAACATCAAGGAATTTTCATGATTGTACAAGGACATGCTAGGCCTAGATCCTTGCATAGTATGGCACAATATCATCCTCAATCCTCACATAAAACCAATTAAATAGAAATCCCATAAGGTTAGGCTTAAGGTGGTGTTGGTCGTTCATGATAAAATCACCAAGCTTTACAAGGTTGGTTTCATTTGGGGCATTCACTATGCAGATTAGATCTTCAACATTGTGGTTGTACCTAAGAAAAATGGAAGCATACGCATTTGCATAGATTTTTGGGACCTAAACAAGGCAACCATCAAAGATGATTTTCCATTGCCTAGTATCGATCAATTGGTGGATACCATGATTGGTCATGCCCTGTTCTCTAGATATAACTAGATTTGGATCAACTCGGAGCACTAACTCAATACAACCTTCATGACCCCCTAGGGTACATTTTGCTAAACAATGATGCCTTTCAAACTAAAGAATGTAGGAGTAACCTACCAACGTGCCATGAAATACATCTTCAGTGAGTACTTGTTAGACTTGCTCAATGACTACATTGATGACATAGTAGTTAAGTCCAAAATGATCCATGATCATGCAAATGACTTAGACCATGAACTCAAACATTTCCTTAGATATGACCTTAGGTTGGATGATAAGAAGTATGTCTTTGGTATCAAGATGGGTTGCATGCTAGGTTTCATGGTATGAAAAACAAGAATACACATAGACCTTGATAAGGTTAAGGCCATCATCAACTTAGCACCACCAACTAACCTTAAGGAGCTACGTGTATTACAAGGTAGATTGCAATTCATATGTCAGTTTATCGTACAATTAATTAATAAGCTATAGTTAATGTAGCATTTGATCAAAAATGGAATCACTTCAAGTGGATAGCTCAATGTCAAGAGGAATTTCATAATCTCAAATAGGAGTTGGCTCAGCTTCCAATAGTCTACCCTCCATAAGTAGATAAACCTTTTTACATCTACCTTGCAACTTCTGACATGTCCATCGCTTATCTGCTCTATCAAAAGTGAGATGATGGCTTAGAGGTCCCTGTATACTACCTACGCCATGTGTTAGTGACCCATGAAGCAAAATACAATGATGTAGAAGAGAACTACCTCACCTTAGTCTTTGTACTTAAGAGGTGGAGGTATTATCTCTTCCACAATTGGATAAACATCATCTAGAAAAGTAATGTACTCTAGGCAATCATAATGAATATTTACAAAAGTAGTCAGATTGCATGGTGGAAAGCAATAATTATGGAGTTTGACTTACATTACATAGTGCAAGCATTAACCAAAGGTCAAGCAATAGCCAAAAAACTAATAGCTTTACCAATAAATGATCAAGAAACCTTAGATCTAGAATTTCTTGATGAGCATGTTAGCAGCATAAGCCAAGTTCCTACCAACTTTGAGGCAATTGTACACTTCGATGGTGCTTCAACCTCTCAAGGGGGTAGTGCCACTACCATAATCATGTTTCCCTCTAGGGAGATTTGACCCTTCACTTATCATTTTGGATTCCCTTGCACTAACAATGTAGCAGAGTATGAATGCCTCCTTAGAGGTCTTATAGCAGCTTGTGACCTAGGAATCCAAAACCTAGCAATCTAAGGCGATTTGTAGTTAGGCATCAACCAAGTTATAGAGTTTTATGCTTGTAAAGCACAACACTTACAATATTATTGTGACTTGGCGAAGCATTTGCTCTGAAGGTGTGAAACTATAGATATCCAAGACATTCCCAATAATGAGGATGCCATTGCTAACACATTAGCCACATTAGCCATAAGCATTACACCTAACATGTTTCATGCCTTGCCTACCTTAGTAATGGATTGCAGTGAACCTATCACACAAGTGACTGGCATTGCATCTATAGCCACAACAAGCATAGCACATGCACAAGAGTGGCATGATGACATCAAGTAATACCTTCAACAGGGTGAGCCTCTACAACATCTAACCACTGCCTAGAAGGATGCAGTGTGGAAATGGTCATGAAAGTACATCATTATGGGTGATGGCATACTATGTCGCAGATCCTACGATGACATATTGTTGACCTACATTAGTGACATCAAAGTGCAAATGATCATTGATCAAGTGCATGAGGGACTGTGCAAAGGCCATATAGCACCCATGGCAATGACATTGAAAGTTAGACACTTAGGCTACTATCGACCTTGCATAAAGCATGATTGCATTTCCAAGGTCAAGACGTGCTATGTGTGTGAATGACATGACAACTTAATGCACATGCCACCCATTGAATTGCAACCAAATATTTTAATGCATTACCAAGGTCAAGATGTGTGTGAACTACAACCAAATACTTTACCAAATGGGTAAAGCCATTTCCCTTAGGAGGACCACATCATAATAGGTTTGCAAATTCATCCTTGATAATGTAGTGATCCAATTTGGTCTACCATGACCATTGTCATAGAAAATGGGCCACAACTTCGCAGTGTAGAAACCAAAGCCTTCTGTGAATACCTTGACATCAAGCATTCCTTTTCATCACCATACTACCCACAAGTGAATGGCTAGGTACAGGTCACAAACAAGGTCATCGTCAACCTTTTGTAGAAGATGCTTAGCAGCAGTAAAAAATGATGGCACGAGCAATTGGTCTATGCACTATGGGCCTATTGCACAACATGCAAAATAGTAATAGGTAAGATGCCATATATCATTGTATATGGATTTGAAGCAACTTGACCTCTTAGGCTTCATTGATGAGGCCCAGAACAATGGTTTGAGAGCCATTGACCTTGACTCTATGTAATCCTCTTAGGCTTCATTGATGAGGCCCAGAACAACGGTTTGAGAGCCATTGACCTTGACTCTATAGAGAAGTGCATGTAGATGCTTGATTGCATCAAATAGTACCAAGAGAATCAATGACAAAAGCACCACCAAAATTAGCACCAACACTAGATCAAGGAGGGGGACCTAGTCGTCAAGGTCATTCGTGAACTTGTAGCCAAATTTTCAACCAATTGGGAAGGGCCTTTCTTGGTCACCAAGTCCTATGACAATAGAGCATTCACGCTTGCTGATCTAGATGGCCATGATTTTGCTAGTTTGACCAACCATTTGTACCTAAAACTGTACTATGCCTAACATGAAATGTCACATCAATGATAAAGCAAGGCAAGTAAGAGTCCACTATGACTAAACTAGCACAAAGAGTCCACTATGACTATAAATTGACATAGCATAGTTTGCTCTGGATATAAATGGGCACAACATAGTTTGCTATGAATTTAAATTGGTACAACTCGTTCTTGGACTATGACGTTAAGTGGCATTCACATCACACCCATCCAATATGATTATAAACTAGAAAAGTAAGTTTGATATGACTATAAACTAGCACAACCCATCCTTGCATCATGATGATAAATTGGCACAACATCCACCATCCACTAAACTAGCACATGGTAGTTTGCTAGGATTATACACTAGCACATAACGGTCTACCAAGATCTTAAGCTAGGTTCACAGTTCAACATGCACAATTTTATGGACAAGAAAGTGTGAATACTTGCAATCCTCCATCATCTACCCACATTTTGATGGGCTAGGTGGGGTGAGGTGTTGTAGTTCTAGAATGGAATTCATGTCATCAAGAAAAAGCCTCTAGAACATTTGCAGTGTCACTACCCTTGGCATTTTGCTGATCCTCTAGAGATGCCCTCACCTTCTAGAGCTACTGTGACCATCACTAGTAGTACCACCCCTAAGCTATGCTGATAGCATTGTTGACCTTGGGTGTTTCATTAGTGATTGGGGCTCTCACCATTAGCACCACTTGCTAGAGTCCTAGCAGTACTATGACCTAGTCATAGCACTGTAATCCTCTAGCCCTCACCATTGCTTGGGCTTGGAAGTACATCCAACAATGTGGCTTCCCACCATCTTGCTAGATCTCTAAGCTTCTATCCTTGGTGTGGAGTCTCAAGCACCTACATCATCATTGCCCTTGGCCACCTTGCTAGCTGCTAGAGCTTTTGTAGCTTTTTGGCTCCAGCATCTACACTAGCCTTCCTACTTTGGTAGTGTAAGCTCTTGCAATTGGTTTAGCACTCATGGCACTTGCAATGCCCTCCCAAATAGTATTTTTCTCTTATCTGACATGTTGTGTGGTTGTTTTCTTATCTTCTCTACATTGTGTTTGTAGGATGAAGCCCCAAAGGTGGTTGTTCAAAAGCATGTTTCATCACAATGGCAAGGCACCACATTGCTTCGAAGTGCTTAGTTGGACTTGCCAAGATGATTGAGAATGTAGCTCCCTATTATCCTACTATAGCCTACTTGCATTCACCCCTTTATCTTACATTTCCCCGCCTTCCTTACAAGCTTCTCCAATGCATATGGCACCCTTCTTTTAGTTGACTATAGGACCCATAATAGAAGTAATGCAACTTGTTCCATGGGAAGCCTTTGTGGATTGGTCAAAGTCTAAGTAGATGTAATGCAACTCATCCTAGGGAGGAAACACCTATCCTATAGACACAATGTTGTTGCCTTTAAGAAAATCCTGTTGGATGGCATGTAGTCCACTCAATGATGAGCATCTTGCAGCTAGCATTTTTCTCAAAAAGATAGAGAAAAAGTAGCGTAAAACATATCCTCATGAAAAATCTAGCAAAGCTATAATTTCACAATCAGTCCAACGCTAATTTTGTAATGGCCCTCTCATAAGCACTCCAAAGAGAGGCCAACATATCAAGGGTAAGCCATCTTAGTGCTATGGATGAAGGCTCACTCACAAGTACTTCGATGAGAGGCCATCATTTGGTGACAAGCCACCTTAGTGCCCTAATCATAGTCAGTTGTGCTAACTCCGCATCTTATAGCATTATACATTGTTTGCATCTGAAATCGTCCCTTGATATCTCCAAGACAATTCCCTACACCCATTACCTACAACATGCCATGACCTTTAGCACTCTTGAGCTTGGTGAAGCATCATCTGATCAGGTATTGATGAGTGATGTTGGTGCCATATCTGCTGTGGTGTTTTGAGTTCTTTGTCGATGTCTCTTAGGCCACTCTTCCAAATGTCAACAAAGAGGGACTAATGAAACACCACCAAATTTAGGCAACAAAACTTTAATAGCAAATTTGTCTAGGTGTCAACACAAGGTAAATGTTTTCTAAGTGTTTGGCCCATGATCCCACTACTAGGGCTACACTCTGGAGTGTAGGCAACATAGCATGTAACACGGAACTAGATTTACAAAATTTCCTAAGTGTCAAATAGTAGTTGCAAAAATTTTTCTAAGTGTCTTGCTACCCTCACATTCCTCCTGCTACACTCTCTAGCATAGTAGCACTTTGATAGCTAGTTTACACTAGTGCTAAGCAAGAAGTCGTCAAGCTAGCTTAGCATGGAAAGAGCATTTGGTAGATCTAACTCTTGAAGCTATCCCTCTTGCTACACTCCCAAGCATAGTTGGCATAGCAAGAGCAAGGATTGAAATTTTTTTTAGACTTTTCTAAGTATCCGTGCTACACCCTATCCCATCCTACTATGCTCACCAGCATAGCAGCAATGGACTTTAATTTTTGTAAGAATTGCCCAACTATTGGGCTACACTATAGACTGTAGCTAGCATAGCAACATGGAATTGTCTCTAAAAGCTTCTAGAGCTCAACATAGGCCTTCATTCTAGCTCCAGCACTCCTCTAACAAGCACGATTAGTAACTTGCACTCTTTCTTGTACCCCCTATGTCCCAAAATTGTACCTATGCTCGATCCCACTTGAGAGAGGGGAGAATGTAGTCCTAGAGCATAGCCTTCAAATTGTACTATTTTGCACTATTTGCAAGTACATTACAATCTTGGCATGCGTAGTCTTGGTAGCATAGCCATAGTTTGGTAGTCTCTTAGGTTCCAGTGGAGCATACTAGAGTGTAGGACCGATTGCTCCAATAGGAGAGTAGCAAAGGTCAACATAGCCCCACCTACCCCTTTGTCATGTGACACTTGTTTCGTGCTTCACACTAACCCTAAGCCTATAAATACCCTCACATTCCACACCCTAGTGGTTGAAAATTCTTTCTAGTGGTGGGCATTTAAAGCATTTGGCTAGTGAACCCAAGTAGCAATTGGCATTTCAGAGTACCACTTGGCACTTGAGGCACCTTAAGCAATCCACACATAAGAGCTTATCAACATCTTAGCAATACCTCTGCATCTGATTCGACACTGTAGCACACCATGAACTCGTAGAACACAGTGGTAGCCAACCTAGTAGGCATGGACCTTGTAGCGAACATTAGTCTTCATCTTGGGACACCTCAGAGACTGTGGCTATGCTATTGTACTTGTCTATACACTGCGTACCTTCACAAAGCTCATTTGTAATTTCTACACTTCCTATCTAGGATGGTACCATTCTTTCTTTCTCTTAAACTCCATTGCATTTTAAGCATTTTCTTTGACATTTAGTACTTCATTCACACTTTTTGCTACTTTACACATTTTTTGCACACTTGCACTATCATTATCATGCCAGGAAACCCTACTACGCTCAAGCTTAGCTACCTTAATACTACTGAGAACACCATTAGAACACTGAGCATTATCTGACAATGTTAGCGCTTGCATTTTGGCTACCCATGCCATCCCCCAGTTGCACCTGATACCCTAATCATAGCTAGCAAAGTCCTTGTTTGATCATCAAGATCATCCAAGGCACTCTACCTTTGTCTCCAAGTAAAGGCCCTTGAGTGGAGGTGGGGTTGAGGCTGTGTGCCTGCAAACCCCTTAGCGTTCTAGCTACTGATGTTTTCGGTCACTACAATGTCTTATTAAGAGAAAGAATATTTGTATAATCTTAAAGAAAAATATTTTCTTTTTAATGTGAGCTCTTTATTCACATATTATTCAAATGAGAAACATTATACTTGGTGTAATTATCAATAACAAAATAATAGAATTTATTGTTAGCTTAATAGATTTTACATCTCTAATCTTTCTTTTTGGAAGCCTATAAGAAAAGTAGAAGTGCATATGCATACACATGCTACTTTATTAGATTATTTTCCTATTAGCATTTTTCTCTCTAATATTAATTTTTCATCCTTTTCAAAGCATGACATTTTTTTGTATGAATGCTAATATGTTCATAGGACCTAGTGGGAAAAATGTTTAAAGTCTTTATAGAATGCAAAAAAAAAAGAAAAAAGAAAAAAGAAAAAGAAGCCTATTAGTGATATTGGTTGGATTAAATGGTTGTAGTGAACTACTTATAGAGTCAAAAATTATGCTAGATGATTTTGAAGGAAATTTTTTAAGCATAAGCATCAAGCTAATGAAGATCTTGAAGAGTTTATAAATCAAATCTAAATATTTTAAACAAGAATATCTTTGATTTTGAAATTCAAAAATATTTGGCTAAAGATTATTATAGTAAACAATGTTGGGATACTTTTGAGGTTAAAAATGCTCTTAATAAAAGTTACATGAGTTGGCTAAAAATTAAAGATGAACCTTGTAAGGAATTTTTATAATTTCTAAAAGAAAAGAGGTAATTACCTAAATTAGAATTACTTTATATAAATGATTTCATTAATAAAGATCCTAAGACTATTAACAATTTTTTAGCAAATGAATTTTCTTTAATTTTTTCTTCTAAAAATTTTAGCAAAGAATCCTTCCAACCCTTTTGTATGCATATTTCTCATCTCATAATAGAAGCACATAAAAGTATTTTTGAAGTAGAAATTACAATAGAAGAAGTTAAAGTAATGACCTTTAGTTTAGCATATGGTAAAGCTCTAGGTTTTAATGGTTTTCTTATTACATTTTTTAAGAAGCATTGGGATATTGTTGAAGATATTGAATGGAAGAAGACTAGTTTTGTTAAAGGTAGACATATCTTAAATAATATTATTTTAGCTTTAGATATAATGTAGTGGACTTTTGATACTAACCAAGACATTGTTTTTATTAAGATAGATTATGCCAAAGCATATGATAAGATTAAATGAAATTTCATTATTTCTTGTCTCTATAAACTAGGATTTGCTGATTATTTTATTCAACTTGTTCATACCCTACTTACTAATGCTAATGCTTAAGTTTCTACTAATTTTGGATTAAGTTATTCCTTTTCCCTTAAATAATTAGTTCATCAAGATTGTTCTCTAGCTTCCTATCTTTCTATTTTTGCTCTAGATTTTCTTTCATATAATTTGCATTATGATCTACAAAGAAATTTCATTAAGGAAGTTTCAATTGATGATCAAGATATGTTTTGATTAATATGTACTTTGCAAATGATTCTTTTTTAATAAATAAAAATTCTTCACAAACATATCAATACTTTTTTAGCTAGAGTGGTGGATTAATTGACAAAAGTTTGCTATTTATTATAATGACAATATTGATGAGTGGCTTGCTTTAAGCCTTAGAATATATTAAAAAAAATTTTCTTCAAAATTTTAAGAATACCATTTTCTTTTGAGCCTAGTCCTACTACTTTGTGGAATTATGTGGTTGATAAAATTGAAAAGAGGCTTGATAAATGGAAAGAAAAAAAGCTTACACTTGTTGGAAAAGTTTTAGTTATTAATAAAATACTTCAATTAACTCATATTTATTACTCTAGTTGTTGGGCTTCTTCTAAAACTTCTTATGGTAGAATTAATTATATTATTTGTTGATTTCTTCAATTCGCTAAGTAACATAGAGAATGTTTTTCTATAGTTTCTTGGATATTTATACCAGCAGTAAGAAAGATGGAGGACTTGGTCCTATTAATTATTATAACCAAGGTATTTCTGTTGCAATAAAATGGATTGCAAAGTGCATTAATGAAGATGATGTTTGTATGTTCTTTTTTAAAAATAGACTTATATAAGAAAGACCTAAGAACGATAATAGTTGATCTTTTAATAACTTTTTAAACTACTTTTTTCTTAAGCCATTTCTTCAATTCTTAAATAAATTTGAAAAACATGGTGCAAACTTAGTAAATATTTAAATTTAAATCATATTACAATATCAAAAGATATGCTTAAGAAAATTATCCCATGTAGGCTTTCTTTTAATAAAGGAACTTGGGATACTATTGCATCCAGATTGTATATCACTTGGAGTAGAATTTGTGTCACTACATTTTCTTGTTTATGTATGTATGATAGATGGATTATTTGGAATGAAGCTTCTAGCCTTTATGATTTGAATAGAAAGAAGAAAAATAATTTTGAAAAATTAATTTCTCATTTGAGAATTTATTGAATGTTAACAACAATTTGCATTAGGCTTTTTCAAATATTTGTTGGGAACAGGACAAATATGTTTTTTATTTTAATTTAGAAGTTGCTTATGAGATTATTATAAAAAATTATTTTAAGTATAACAAATTGAATAAGGCCTGGAAAATGAAATTAAAATTGCATTTTTGGATGAAAAAAATGAAAGATATTTGGAGAGTTCCTACATTTTCTAAAATTTGTATTTTTTATCATGCCATATTCATCAAGGTCTTCCTATTGATACTTGTCTTAAACATATGAGAAATGTTTCTCCTCAATGTCCTCTTTGTAGAAGTGAACACTCATTTTCTCATGATTTTTTTGTGTCTTGTTGCTTAGCATGTTTGGAAATGGATATCTAGAATTTGTAACAACTTTTAACCAGGCATCAATGAAAACATTCTTGATAATTAGCTTACTTTGTCTACTTCATTTCTTTGGATTTATAATTATCTTCAACCACTTATTCTCTACTCTATTTGGAAGCTTACGTGTCAACTTTGTGATAGCAAGAGTATAACTATGACCTTTCTTTAGGTGTAAAAAAAAAACATTTTTAAAGGTGTCACTTTTCATTTATAACTTTATGTAAAAAAGCTCCTAGTGAAAGCTAAATAATTAATTTGTTTTGTATAGTATCAATTTTTTTGAGGACTCTAAGAAGGGAAGTTTTTAGCTTTTGTTACTATGTGTTCTTTATTTAAATAAGGGTAAGGCCTAATCCTTTTCCTGCCCTAAAGGGGAGATTTTTTAGGATTAGTTGTAAGGATGAAAAAGTAGAAAGGCATCCCTAAATTTGTTGGACTTTTTCTTTAGACTTTCTCTTCAATGATTTGATGCACTTTAAATCTTTTAAATATTATTATTCATTTTTTGGGATTCAACACCTTCGCTTCAAATTTTATTAAATAGACTTAATAAAGCATGATAAATTCTATTATGAAAAATTAGACTTGATAAGGAAGATAGATGTTGTCAGGTTAGGAAAATGTGAGGGATATTAATAGGCCAAAATAAGATAAGATTATTGACATCAAGTAGAGGTTTAAATGTAGTGTCCTAGGACTTTATTTGGTATGTCTTTTACACATTTGAACTACTAACATTATTTTGTTTTGATTAATATTTTTTATAATGTATTTATTTGGATTTGATGTTTTTCTAATAAATTTATTTATTTTTTAGTTTATTTGATAGTTTTAGCAAATTTGATTTCTTTGATTTTTCTCTAATAGATTCGATTTCTCTAGAATGCCACTTCCATATTCTTCCCCCAATGTTAAAATTTTTGCTTCATTTATTAAAGGAAAATTTTCTATTAATTCTCAAAATGTAGACTTACAAGTTGGTAAGAAAAAAAGTATGACTCCTTCTTTTAATGTTTTGATATAACTAAGACACCCAATTTTGTTGCTAAACTTTCATCACAATATGTGTTTGTTCAAATTTTTGGTTTCCTACCTCATAATCAAAATTTTGTTTTATAGTTGAATGATGTGATGAAAAAACATAACATCCAAGCCCTTCATGCTAGGTATTATTCTATCTTTTTTTCTAGTCTTGTTAAGTTATGTAATGCTTTCATTGTGCAATGTGCCCTAGATATCGGATCTTTTATACATAAACATGTAGTGTTGATTATTCATAAGTGGGCTCTAGATTTTGATGTCCAATGTGAAGAATATGCTAAAGTTCCATGTTTTGTCAAGTTATATAATCTTCTGTTGATTTTTTAGAAAGTTGAGTAGAAAATTGTTAGTCTTATTAGTCCCATGAAGCATATAGGTTATATTTCTACAATGTTTGGCTTTCATAGATGAAATTTTGTTGAAACCAACCTTATTAATCATAAAAAGGAATTGGTATTGTAAAAAGAGAAAAGACTTATATTAAGTTAATTACATATTATAGCCTTTATAATTCTTGTAACTTTTATCATTGTGAAGAACATTTGTTTAACACTTCATTTTTTGCTTAAGAAAAGAAATTGTAAACAAAAAAATGTGTTAAATTTTAAGATATGAAAAATCAAGTTAATATCAACAATAAAAATGATTAAATGGTAATAGTGAATCCAAAGAAGACAGAAGCTTCTATGCATATTTCTACTAGTATTAGACAAAGTATTAAGCAACCTATATAGATAACTAATATGAGAAATTTTTTGTTATTTGACAATAATACTGTTAACTCAATGATTAAAACTAATGTCAACAAGAATGGTATAGTTGATGGTTAAGATTCTCGACATAAGATTAATAATAAGCAATGCGGTGAAGATATTTTGCAAGTGGTACGAATTTCTTGCTTTCATCAAAATATTAGAATTTTGGTATTAAGCCATAGTTTCTATCATGAATCCTTTTGTTATTTTAAGTTCAAGCATGGATGTTGAAAAGTGATCTAAATTTTTTTAGGATGGGGACCTTCCTCCCTACTAATAATTAATTTTCTTCACTTATTTTTTCAATGTACCAATTGTAAAATTTTTCACCTATGTAAATAGTTCTAAAATCCAAAATTTTTTTCTTCCCATATATATTTTTTCACTAATGTCTACTCAATGTCAAGCTTGTGATGTACTCATTATTAATATTTTTAGATCCAACATCCATGGTTATAATTGTTTTTAGATTTGAATGTGTGAACTCTTGGTTATTTATTTTGGGACTAGCTAATAAGTTTTAAGGTTGCTAATTTTTTTTGGGGAGGTAGGAATGGGGTGGGGTGGGGTGGGGTGGGGTTGTGTGGGGGAGGGATGTTATTGAAATCCAAATTAAGTGAAACATAGGTACACCTTAAGATTTATAGAAGTTTATAACTTAGTAACACCTAGTAGAATTTAACTTGTAACCTAAGGTTATGAAGCCAAGACCCATATCACTAGGATAACACTTCATTGTTACATATTTTTTTTTTCAAAATAACATAGCTATGATTGTGAAACTCTTATATGCATTAAGAATACACTATGCTTCATGGTATATGTTTGGTTCCCAAATTTGTAGAATATTAATTAATGTATGCATGTTACATGGATTAATATTCATTGGACCATATGGTGGGGGTATTATGTGTATATGAATGATTGTTTACATACTATGACTAATGATGACATGTTAACTTAATGGTAAGACTCTTGATCTAAAATCTCTAAGTCATGGGTCAATTTTGGTTAGCAATGCTAAGTTATAAAGTTCTAATTTCACTATATATTTTGAGGTACACCTATATAACAATTATTTTAGGTTTCAAAACCTTTGTAACTTATATGCAAAGACTAAGATTATGTGCTTACTTAATAATTATTAATAATGAAGTGTTAACCTAGTAGTATGGTTTTGGCTTGGTAACCTCAGATCACATGTTCAATTCTACTAGGTCGCATTGAGTTATAAACATTTATAAATCTTGGGATGTACTGATATTTCAATTATTTTTGGTTCTAACACCTCCCCTTAATAATTATTTTAATATATTAAAGTAATAAGAACAATGAGGTGTTAGTCTAGTGATATGAGTCTTGGCCTAGTAACCCTAGGTTACAAGTTTGATTTACTAGGTAGCATTGAGTTATAAAATTTTATAAATTTTAGGATGTATCTATGTTTCACTTATTTGGGTTCTAACACCCACTATATTTTGAAAATAGTAGAACTAGAAGGAGTTGAACTCACAATTTCATGAGTTTAGTGTACTAACTTAAATCGTCGGTGTAAGGCTGGAAGGGAAACAGACACCGAGAGATCGTTGGGCAGCCACAGCTGACCTTGCCTTCACTTGAGGGAAAGTTGGAAAATGGAACTAAGGTAGAGTGCCTTGGATGGTTTGCATGTAAATCAACCAAGGACTTCCCCAAGCGTAAGCTACGGCTAGCGTTGGGGTTATCATAAACGGTGTAAACGGGATGTAAACGGAATGCAAACAACGACACGAAATGTAAATAGAGTGTACTAAACTATAAATAAAGCATAAATAGAGATATATTGTAAAAAAAGCATAAACCAAAGTAAATAATGTAAATGGAAGGCAATAATGAAACTGTATTGTATTGTTTAAATTGGAATATGCACCAGTCAAAGTGTAGTTGCACACGTGTGGATGGCAAGTCAAATGCCTAGCCCTAGGATGATATGATGCAACGACATGATGATGTGATGATGGAGGTGAGAAATTCTTGGATGCCAAGAGTTAAGTGTGTGGAGCGCCCAAGGATCGTAAATTCTGTCCTCCTTCAGAATTGCCAATCTTTCCAATTTTTTTCCTCCCAATTGTTTTGCTAGTTTATGTGAATTGACAGGGTATTTATAGGGTTGGGCCAGGTGCTGGATAGTTGCATTCTTTGACCAGGTTTAATGTCTCTATGCTGGATAGTTGGCACAAGTTGGATGTGTGCTGGATAGTTGCATTCTTTGACCAGGTTCAATGTATCTGTGTTGGATAGTTGTGCACAAGTTGGATGTGTGCTGGATATTTGCCTTCTTTGACCAAGTTCAATGTATCTGTGTTGGATAGTTGTGCATGAGTTGGATGTGTGCTGGATATTTGCCTTCTTTGAC
>MNCI01005581.1:848-32612 GCA_015680685.1 Gnetum montanum | reverse complement strand
AGAGAATCTAATCGTGATGAGTAGCCAATTCCTTGGCTAGCCGTACACATTCATCAATGCTCGTAACCAAGTCGTACTCATGCCGCGTTACTAGGAAAGTAGTAAATAACATTAAATAAACCTATCCATGCACTGCAAGGTTTATCCACAAAGCTCATCTTTATTGCCGTACACAACTTGCGTTTATTTACAAAGCTACTTGAATAAAGAACCGTTCACTTGGGGGACTCCTACTACGGGCACATGGAAAATATTCTATCTCTGGGGTGATCAATCCGCCAAAGCTTCGCTACTTTACACCTATGATGTCAAATGAGGGGAGTGCCGCCTCTTATTTATAGATTTGGCAGTGGATCGTGATATCACGTACGCGATATCGCAGGGAACAACGCGATATCGTGTACGCGATATCGCAGGGGATGCGATATTGTGGCTTGTGCAATTCGCGTCTCATCACTATCCAAGGCAAAAAATCTATCTCCATAATATCACAATAACAATACATAATCATGATATTTGAATAAAAGATAATCTAATATAAGCTATCCATATCCAAATTGTTATCAATACATACAATTGTTGATATATCCATAACCATGTACATAACAAGATCTTTCAAGGTCTATAGGCCAAGAATTCTTTTCCTTTTTGAACATCATCAAAAAGGAAAGATCACTTGAGAATCTTAACCACTGACCTTAGTTTCATCATTGAAATCCTCATCAGAAGTAGCTATAGCATGAGAAGGTCTATATGTCTCCTCCTAATCATAATCACTACTGGTATTGGAGACATGCTACTCTTTATCATCATTCAAAGAAGGTATCTAGACTAGAGCTATCTATGGATGAAGCTTCACTTAAAATCAAGATAAAGCTAGTAGATCCTATTGGGATGGAGCTTGTTGAGAGGATGAGGAAGCATCATTCCTTTGATAGATGATAGGATCAATAGGAATCCATTGGGATAAAGTCCCAAAGATGCTCTCCATGTCTTGTTACTCAAATGACCTAGGAGCAACATCCTGATCATGGAAACTAGGTTTAGGTTGCATGGGATTAGGAAGCTCTACCTAGACATGTGTTGGTGATGCATCAAGATTATTTGAATTAGAGGCATTTTTCAAGTCATATGCTTGGAAATGTTCAACTACTATTGAATGTCTAGGTGGATCAGGAAGATCCTCCTCATTGTCTGAAATGAAAGGAGTGGTGATCTTCTCAAACTATTGTTAGGAGGAAGAGGTATTATAGTTGCATCCATTCTCTTGTAGAGATAAGAGAGGGTCTTGCCAATCATTTGTAAGGTATGAGCAAATGGCCTAAGCAGCTTCTTTAATGAAGATCTCATATGGCTACTAGCACATTTGGATCTTCTCAATTGAGGAGAGGCTTGAGATGGTGATGCAGATCTCTTTTTCTGGAACTTTTATCACCTCATAATAGTTTATAGTTTTTACTTCATCAACATGGATGGAGATCCTATTTTTTGAATACTCACCTAGGCTTCTCTTGTCTTTAAGTAAAGGCATATTAGAAAAGGAAATTGTTGGTGACCGTTTGGTATGCGATCGCCAACAAGTGTCCTCGAACAGGATTTAGGTGCTTGCTGGTCTTTTGGCAACACCAAGGCCTAGATACCTCTAAATAGACTTAGTAGTTAATGTGAGTATGTGTGTGTGCTGTTGTGGTGTGTGGTTGTGAAAAATGAAATGATTGGGTTGTGTGTAAAACTACAAATGACTTATCTTAAAGAGATTCAGCCAACTTTGCGATGTACTGTGAGTTGTTGAGAGTTCCTATTTTGTTTAATTGCCTAGTCTATGTGGTCCTTATAATACCTACTTGTAACAAATAAAGTTTTGCAAAAAAGTTTGAGCACAACTCCGTGAATATACTTCTAATTTTCCCCAGAGAAAGAGATAGTTCCATAAGAAAACTAGAAATAGAGCAAGATTCAATGGATATAGACAGAAAAGAAAGCAGATTTGTGTTAAGACCTCAAATGTTAAAACAAGGTGAAATGATACGAGTAACCACTTCGCAATAAAGCTGTCTCAAATTCAATAACTACAAATTGTTCAAAGTTCCAAGGCTCAAATAAGCAATTTCTTCAAGATAATCCTATTATGCTACCAAAAAATTGCTGCATAAACTATCATGTACAAGACTCCATTTTGGCTAGATAATGGATGTCAACAATTGCATTCAATGGAACCTTCAAAAGACTTGAAAATTTATGATTGAAATACCACAGAGATTCACTTTAAAGATAAAAGAAGCTATTCTGGTCCTATCAAAATACCAAAGATTTTCTAAACCCTCTTGACTATTGAATCATTCAATGGCTTGACTACAAGCAGAGGCTCTCTTACAATGATCTCAACAATAGTTCTTATACATTGCACAATAATCAAATTCACTACTAAAATGCTCTTAAGGCTTTCAAAACCAAGCGCTTCTATGGCAAAATTTTAATAGAAATTTTCTATTATGCAACAAGAACAATAAGAGCAATCTAAAAATCCCAAAATTACTTGCCAAGCATGTTACTATGTAAACCACTAGCTAAACAACTTAAACAAAATAAAAAAAATAAACATAACTCACAAGACTATGAAAAAGAGGCTGAAATTTTGTCTTTAGCAAGTCATCTTACAAGCAATATTTCATGATTTCTTCTTTACAAATGCTCTTTCAAGAGCCAAAGTGTGTCTCCAAGTGAGAGCTAGTAGTGTCCCTTTTCTTCCTACCCTTGAAGCCCTTTTATAGGGTCTCATAGGTAGTTAGGTAAGTTACAAAAATTTTGGGTGGTTATAACCATGATAGAGACAAAAAAGCTACAGTTGACAAGTGTCCCATTTAGTTGCCAAGTGGCCCTTCAGTCGCCAAGTGGTCACCATGGAAACAAAAAAGCTGTAGTTGACAAGTGGCCTTTTTAGTTGCCAAGTGTCTTCATGGTAATAAAAATTAAAATTAGTTACAAATATCATAGTTGTAACTATCATAGGAAGTTACAACTTCCATAGGAATAAAAGGGATAATAGCCAAATGTCTTCTTCACAGAGGATGCTATACAAAAGTCCCTTAAATCTCTTTCCTTTGTGAATAAAAACACCCCTTTTTAAAGTGGATAAGGAAAGGATGTTGAAGTAAAATAATGGGCTTAAAAAATTTTAGCAAAATGAATGATGTTGAAGCCATGTTAATGATAAACCAAATACCAACAATTGGATAGACATATTTCTCAACTGAATTTAACAAGACAACCCAAACTGCTAACGTGTTTCCAGTTGATCCGTGTGAAGTGTCTGTCATCAATTTTTTTGGCTTGACCATCCTTATAGCTTCTCAAAACTCGGAGCTTCACGTCACATGTAAGAAATGGATGGATGCCTATAGCAACTCCCTACTTGTCAATGCTCTGGTAGTAACACCTACATCGCTATGAGTGATGCCATGGTAGAATCCAACAACAGGTTCTGTTACAGTTTCCATTCCATGACCAAATTGCAAGCAGTGATGATTGAATGCCAGGGTAGCGAGGTCTATGAAAGTGGTTGTGCTAGTCCTTTTACAGAGTGCACCTGTGGATTACTTTTTGCTTGCCATGGGGCATCTTCTTCACCTGCTACTGCTAGCCTGATGCTGCTACATCTTAATCATATGTAATTAAAGCCCATTTTTAGCAGCAAGATGAAGATGGCATCAGCCACAGTGTAGGCGGAGGCGGTCATGACGGAGGCAGTTGAACTAGTGCAAGAGTCGACGACTTAGGCAATACTAATCGAACAATACAACTTCCACATTCGTCTTGCTGCAGAATTTCTTTTGTTGTGCACCGTAACACCGGATCCACCACTAGGGTTTGCATTTGTTAGCTTTTGCACTGTCTCCAACGTGTATTACATCTTGGAAATTTAGTTAGGGTTTTGTTAATGTAGTAGCGATCTGTAAGCTCATCTATGCTGAGGCATGGGGTGCCTAAGAAGAGTGCCATGTACTCCACTCACTGTTTCTCGTTACACTCATCCACGGTCATAGCGGCCAACTCCTGTATAGATTTAATAGTGTTTGCTCCGCCATCCCCATTACAAATTTTTGGGGAGCTTTCTTGTTTCTAGTTTCAAGCCATATTAGAGTAGCAGGGCATCGTTTGCATCCATTTTGTATTACGATGTGAATCCTGCTTAAAGTTTTATCATTTATGGACTTCACCTGTAATGATTTTCTAACTAGGGCCTCTTACCATAGCAAAGTTGACATCATTTTTGCCCTCTTTTAATTTTCAATGGTGATTTTTATTTTCTTTAAAATTATTTGAGCGGTAATATTGGCAAAATACCTGTGTTAAATTCTCTACTTGTGCTTAGGGAAACGGGAGTTCCTCAGAATGAATTTACATGTTTATGCCAGGCTTAGAAATAGAGATGGATAACCAGAAGCTATTGAATACATTCGATGTGCATTTCACTATTGCAGATAATGATTTGGTCAACACGTTTTGTAAACGTGTTTTGCAAGTCAAAGTGGAAGAAAAGGAACCAGTTGTTGATGTCTAAGAAGATGACATGGTTGCAGTGAAGCACATAGTTGTTGCAGGAAACATGAAGCAAGATTCCAAGGACTTTTACAAAGAGATGGATTTGTTTTCCAAATTAAATCATGTATATAGAAATTGAACTTCCTTCATAATCCTGCTAGAATTTGGTTAGTTGTGATAGAGATGAAAAGCAGGCATTGAGATTATCAGGATATTCATTAGTAAAGCCTAGTGGATCATAATATATATATATATATATATCTATATTTTTGCCATGTGAAATGAAATGCTAATAATTATAGAGGGAGAACAACACGTTAGTGGTCCTGTACTCATCAGTGGAGACTTGTAAGCTTGATATAGGAACAGTGCTCCCATATTTTTTTTTCTTAAAGTAAAGGAATGCTGTTGTTAATTGCATTTTAACTCTTATCCTTTTTCTTTACAAATTGAAATTCTTACCACTTCTCCAACTATCAAATTGCAAAAACCTTGAACCAATTCTATCATGCCAACCTGTTCCATGAAATGGCCAAAATGTGCCAACAGAAACATCTTGTTGTGGGATCAATAGATTGATGAGGTGAGGGTGCCCAAGGATTCTCTCCTTGGTAAACAAGGCTAACATGTCTTGGTAGAGAGTGTGAACCAAATCTAAGGGTTGTTCTATGAGAAGGTAGTAGAGAAAAAATGCTTGGGCTAGCAACAAATAATTATAGCTTTTCCTTTTAATAATGATATTATATAAAACAATGAGTGATAGGATGGAAGAATCTAAGGCTATCTGACTTCTATAAATTATACCACTATGAAGAGATATTGACTTCTCAAATAAAACCTCACAAAATTCATCTTGGAAGATAGGAATTACATCATTTGTAAAAATGTCACTCATGGAATGAATGGTGACTCTAAAGGCATTAGCACTAGAAATCCCAAGAAGTGCATTAACAACTTGAGGAGACACATCAATTAGCAAACCCCTAACCATGGTAGTGAAGGCCCCAACAATAGCATTTTTAATCACAATGTCACCATAAAATTCTCGAATGAGAATCTTAGGCACAAAAAAATTCATAGAAATGAAAGTAACCCAATTTAAGACTTGGAAAAATCCCATCAGTTTCCTTTGAAGATGCTATCGGAAAGAAAGAGAACACTCAAAGATGATAAAGATGCTTTGAGATACCTCAAACTAGTGTTGGGCATTAACAAATCTGAATTATGGATTGTAGGTGTTGGCAGTGTTGGAGGATGCTTACTTTGGATTCTTTCTCTTCTTTTGTGGTGGGCTTAATGTTCCAACCTTCTTGAGGATCATGGGCTTTGAGAAAATGCACAAATCACTGTTGTTGGTATACCCTTGGTCATCTATGCTTGAATGAGTGAAAAATGAGGGTTTGGATTTATATAATTATGCTCAATGAGGATTTTTAACAAAAATATAGATGTCTCCTTTGAAAGATAGACATCTCTTCCATGCATAAAAACTATAGGTAGATGTCTTCTTTGAAAAGTAGATATCTTTGTTGTGATGAACTAAAACATAGGTAGACATTTCCTTTGGGAAGTAGACATCTCTTGGTAGACATCTTCTTTTGACATGTAGACATTTCATAGAAGATGTCTTCAAGGAGACATCTTAGCAAGATAAGGCTCAAGGATGGTTGTCAAGGGTTATAGTCTTAAAAGATATTCACAATGAATCAAAGACTTCCACAACTTATCTTTTTTTGTTGAAGAGAATGAAGGTACCTAGTGAGCTTGAGAATGAGATCCCTATTTTGAGGTTCTCACACAAATTTCTTTAATTTCCAAGGACTAGCTCCCCTTCAAAAATTTTTGAAGAAAATTCTCTCACTATCATCCTCTTTCCTTTTGATTGTCCATGCATTTTATCTTCGTTATCCTTTTGAGTTATCCTCATTTTATTGTTTCCCTACATAATTTCCTTTCTAGACACATTAGGATAATATCAAGGCATTTTGTGATATATTTAGATATTCATATGATAAAACTTTAAATTTCAATTTCATTGCTTGTGCCAAAATCTATTGCAAAAAAAAAATAAAAATAAAAAAAAAAACACCTAGCCCTTTTGTCAAATTTGTCAAACATTGGAGTTAACCTTTAATTACTTGTAGTGGTTCTTATTCTCAACTTTTGATATGGCCTCTTATTCAGATGAGGTTATTGTGGAGACTTATTCTTTTTGACAACATCCTAATCCACTTTTATCATTTGGACTGCTTCCTTTTTCAAGAACTATTCAAAAGAGATTCTTTTCCTTTGACCAGCCTTTCATTTATAAGTTTTGTATTTATAAGTTCTTCCTTAGCCTACTCATAAGAGAAGGTTAGTTTTTTATTCTTAGTTCTTAGGTTTGAGATTTCTTTTGTGAGATCTAAAATCTTTATATTTAGTGTAGAAATATCTTGATCCTTTGTTTTTAGTTGCTTATCTAACTTTATATAGAGACTTTGAAAAGACAAAGGTTCCTTACACAAAAGATCATATCTTTCTTCATCATTTTTAAATTGATTATCATCTAAGAGGCTACAGTTGTCATAGTGAGGGCCATACAGATGAGAAGTGAACCATTTGTATCATCATCCACTTCTTCACTTGGTTCTTCATCATCCTAGCTTGTCTAAAGGTTGTTCTTTTTCATATCTATATGATTGTTGTCTTTCTATTACAACCTACCATTACTAGGATATTCAAAGGCCACATGGCCTCTTTCACCACATACCCAACATTCTATCAAAAAAAATAATCAAAATTAGAGTTTTAAAAACTCTTACCTTTGGTTTTGGATAGGTTGGGTCCTTATTAATTTAAGCTCTTACCCATTTTTTCTAGTAGCCTTTAAAGCCTCCTTAATAGAAATGTTATTTCTTATTTATTATTCATTTCTTGTTTATTTGGATCATTCTCTTTAGATTTCCCCTTCACTTATGAGATTTATTTCATAAGCTATAAGAGCACTTTGAAGTTCTTCAAATTTTAAGACTAAAAAATCTCTAATCTCTTCCATAGCTATAACCTTGGGTCTAAATTTAGGTTATAGTGTTCTAATCATTTTAATGATTACATTACTTTTAGAAAAATCCTTGCATGTACCCCTGATTACTACGACTAGATCATTTGCCCTAGAAAAGTAATCTTTTATCTTCTCACCTTTTCTCATTCTATATTTGTCATACTCACTTTGGAAAGCCAAGTGTTTTGATTTTTTAACTATGGATGTGCTTTCATAGGTAGCTTCTAATGTTTCCTAAATTTCCTTAGTAGTTCTACATCTAGCTATTTTATTAAATTTAGATTTATTAATGCACAATATTAATTTTTTTTCTTTAGTCTTACATGAACTTATCTCTCTCTTTTGATATCCACTTACTCTCTAGTTTGATGGCATTTGTTGCATTATTGACAAGTGGTGCGTAACCTTTAGGGATAAGCTGCTGTGCTTCAAACTCCATTGACTCAAGGAAGCCTTGCATCATCATCTTTCAATAAGTAAAATTAAACCTATTCAACATTGGTGGCTTTGTGTAGAATGTCCCCTCCATGATTCACTCTTGAAAATTGATGTCGAGTGTAAGAGTACCAAGCTCTGATACCACTTGAGGATCAAGAACTTAGAAGAAGTGTTCAATAAGTTTCCAAAATTGAAATTGAACCTACCACACAAAACACACCAAGGTTTACATAGTTTTCCAACTTGGGTAGTCCACACTCAGAGGGTAGATTCCTTGTATACCTCTAGACTTTGTTTCTTCCTAAATGTGGCTTGGAGGAGACCATAACCTTTACAAGATTTGAGCTATGCTATGGAGAGTTTCTTTGCTGAAAAATCTCTCAACCTTGCAAGGTCCCAAAAATCTTAAAATTTGGTTTAGAAGATCTCACAACCTTTCCAAAATTGAGCTATGCTTCGAAGTATTTTGGTGCTACAAAATCACTCAATCCCCCAAGATCCTAACAATCTCAATATGGATGCCTTCTTGCAAGAAGCACATCAACCCCATAGGGAAAAAATAAAAAGAAAAGATACAAGGAAAGAATGTAATTACAATTACAAGTCCTTGTTGTTGAAGCTCAATTCAACATGCAATTAACATACAACCAAGCAGATGATGTGATAATGAAGGATAAGAGTTCAAGAGCATATATTAGATAATGATTACTTTGATGTTGATAACACTTGCTGAATTATAAAAAATTTGGATTGTTCTGATAAGTTTTGGTGTTTTTGAAAACTCAGAATTTGTGCAATGGCTAGTGTAGATGTCTCCTTTGAAGCTGTGATGTCTACCTAAGATCCACCTCAATTATGGAAGTACATCTCATTTTGAACTGGGATGTCTCTAGGGAGGTATCTACTTTGTGATGGAGACATCTCCTAAAAATAGTAGACATTTCCTCAACTTTTGTTCCTTGTCTTCTAAGGTTTCATCCTATCAATTTGCCTTCTTCCTAATCCTTGAAGCATCTTCGTTTGAGTTGTGGCCTTTGTTTTCATCCATACATGTCCATGCTCTCATCTTGCCTATGTAGTATCCATTTTGACATATTGTTGTAGATTTAATTTGCTTGAGTTATCATTCATGCCCTGCAAGATTAACACACGCCACAAACAAACTAGTTTCTCCATTTTTCTCAAGGTTTTGACATATCAAAGGGTCAACACGTAAGACCTCTAAAAAATCTAGAAGATATACATTAAGAAATCATACAAGGAGAGCTTTTTGGTACCGTTCTTCAAGTCCTCCATCCTCTTCCTCATAGTTATCAATAGATTCTAATAAGGGAGGATTCAAATCAAGGGATCATATAGAAAGACAAGAAGGAATAATGATAGACATATCAACAGAAGAAGACAACATGATAACAAAAAAGATGATGAAGAAGATAGGAAAAGAAAACCAAGGCATGAGAGAAGAGAACACCATGAGAATCAAAGGAAGCACCATTACAATAGAGATTACAAACTTAAAGTCTATGAAGCATTCCTATTCATCACTTGAAGCACAATCAACATTAGAAAAGTAGTGTACATACCAAGTAGGAACATATAGTATAGTCACATTAAGTAACTTATTATGAATAACATTACTAGGTCTAAAGGAGGATATAATGCAAATTCACAATACCACCTTCAAGAATTCCATGCTATTTAAGTCCTACATAAACATAGAAAATGATTGGCAAATTTTTTATTTTTTTTCAAAACACTCATTGAGGAGGCAAATAGTTGATATAGATCTTTAGAACCAGAATCAATTAGGACTTGAAGTACCATACTAGAGATCTTCAATGATAACTGGTAAAAATATTTAAGAATATGAAATTTTAGAAAATAAATCTAAGGATGGAAACAAGGAACACATGAATCTCTTGATGCAATGATGGACAAATATTATTCATTATTACAGAGATTCTTAAGTCATAGATTTTCTTAAGGGAATAACTATGACACATCATTGATGGATTGAGGAGTAAAATGAGATATCCTAAGTGTGTATGACAATGGAAGATCGACCAACATGATAGTACATTAAATCCAATGCTTATAGGATCAAGTAGGAAAAGGAGAAGAAGAACTACATAAAAGAGAGTCACTTGAAGAGTATAATAGAGATCCTACTTTTAAAAAAAGAGATATGAGAATCCATGAGACATAGGAATAGGAAACCATGGAAAATGCTATTCAGTAGAAAAATCTACCCATATATAAATTAGTAAATGACATTGTAGCTAAGGTAGAGAAAATATGGAACTTTGAGGATGACAAGTTTGCAACAACACTCAAGATACTAGAAGAGAAAAATAAACAAAAATTTATCAAAAACAAGGAGAAGAAACAAAAAAGGATATGGACTTGAAAAAATATAAGAAAAAAGGAAAAGTTGTTGTAGTAGAAGAGGTTATAAATTCAATTTTTGAAGATGGAAATGGATTTAATATGTGCCAATGAAAGCATCCCAAGGAATGTTGTCCTATTATGGACCATTTACAAGTGTCTAAGGTGTATGTGCTGAATCCAAAATTTGTTAAGGAACAAATGGCTAGAAAATTACCTTATCTACAAGGCAATTATAGACAACCCTATCAAAAAACATACTATTTTAAAAGCTTTTATCCTCAACCATAGGAGCAATACTAGTAGCAGTGGCAATAACTATAGTTGTGGGGCATGCCATCACCAATGCAATAATATATGTATTGATAACTAGATCCTTATGAATACTATGTCTAGTATTCCATATCTCTAGAAAGTAATGCTATCCATGATTACTCTCACTACTATCTAATTGAATATCATAAGCCTACAATTCCACATGTGAAATCAAAATTTTATGTGCCCCAACTAGCTACAAGTTACCCTTTCTAGGCTCATAATCCATTACCACCAATATTATTGCTCATAATGAAAGGAGAACTACCAAACAACATTAACAAAAGAATGCAACAAGGGAAATTAGTATACAAAGAGAGGATAATATTAGCAATAATGAATGTAAATCTAGAAAATGTTCTTTCTTTTAAAAAGGTCCATAAAAGGCTACTAGAGTAGGTACTTCATCCAACCCTATTCCTCCTATGACAAATCCTCCTATAATCATGAGGCTTTAATAATAACCAAACTAAAAGCTCATGACTAATATGTTAATTCATATAGTATCATATTTGACAAAATCATGAGCTCTTACTAAAATATCTCTATTTCATTTACATATTATTGAAAATTCACCATGTAAATCTTTACTAGACTCAGGTTTTGGAGTTAATTTAATCTTCAAAGAGATGTACAAGGCTTGGAACCTACCATCATTAAAAAAGTGCAACATAAGAATAGAGCTTGCAAACCAAATAGTTACAATTCCTTTGAGACAAGTTGATGATGTGGTGACCACCACAAATGGATGGTCTTATTTAACATATTTTTTCATGATTGATGTGCAGGACGATTAGGAGGAATTTCCTATTATTTGAGGAGATCATGGCTTACAAAAATTGATGCTAAGCTAATAATTAAAGGCTTTTCCTTAAAAATTTTCAAGAAAGATAATCATGGAACCATATAGATGCAAATAATTCCATGCATTACTTATGATGATGAAGGGTGAAGTTATGGACTAAAAGTTTAGAATATTAACACTATCCTTGTACTAGCCCATAGCACATTTGAAAAATATGTGTGTATGTAAAAAGAAGCAATATCCACTAAAACAAAAGCTACACAGTGGGTAAGAAAGGAGAGCATGAAATTATTCAAGATATGTATAGAAACATCCATCCCAATTATCAACTTCTATCTCAAGAAAATAACCCAAATAGAGAACTTAGAAAATCATATTCTACATCTGAACCATACACCAAAAAAAATAGTGAACATGCATATTTAAAACTTGAAATTAAAAATAAAAAATAAATCATAGTAGAACCCTCTAAAATGAAAAGATCATCTAGTCCAATAGGATTTATATCTTGAAATGATCAAAGTTTGATTATTATCAATGTTACATGGGATAATAAACAAAAACATAAAGCACTAAGAATGATGATCAAGAAACCTATAATGTATGATTTTGGGGATATCTGGGCTATTATTCAAACACTTTTCTCTTAATTTAGTCATGGAAGAGTCACTTAATATCCTTAGGCACTATGAGGTCTTTTTACAGTTTTTGTCCAATTTTCCACTTTCTTATCATTTTTGTAAATTCTTGTTTTTTTTCCTAATTCTTTATACCTTTCAAATACTTTATACGTTTTCCTATTCTTGTACATCTTTGATTCTTTATAAAATTTTTCCAATCTTGGTATACATATTTTTGTTGATTTTCTTCTAATAAAGTATTAAGTAAGATGTAGTTGAGATAGTAAGTGCTTCATCCTAAGTTAACAAATCATTGAAGGAATAATTGTATATATAGTGAAACCACATAATCCATACACTCATTTCCAATAATAAAAGGTTCTTACCATGGAAATAATGATATTCTAATCATGAATAAACTAAAATGAACTTGTAATAATTATGCCCTAATGGAAAGGTGAAGAACCAAGTGGGGATAAAAGGGTGTGACATCAAGGAGATTTGTGGATTCTCAAAAATGTTTTTTGTAAGTATTATTACACTGACAAGTTATGTTATATAGTTTTATTCTAACATAAAATAGAAGCATGTTGTAAAAATAAGTGATACCTTGACATGTCACTAGTAAGATATATTACCTTTGCTTGAAAGTACTCGTCTATAATATTTAAATAATAAATTGCTTCCCTCTTCTGTATAACTAAGTAATGATATGCCATGTAGTTGTGATGGTCTCATGGCCATAAGTTTTGGGATGACATAATGCAATGTCATTGGTAAGTGATATGGACTTGGTTTGGATCCTGGATGGTTGTGATAATGATTACTTTAACCATGCAATACACATTGAATTCATTATGCTTATGGTAAGACATCTCACATCACATTTTCTACAATCTCCAGTATTTCCATTTCATGTTACTATTATATATAATTGTAATTTAATGATTTTGTGTAGTATAGTGTTATTTTCTTATTGGGGCAATACTATCATGCATGTTTTGGAAAACATTTATGATGTACATTCAACTCCTTAAGTGTCCATGGATACTTGTAGGTATGGTTTTACAAGGGCATTAAGGATATAAGCCTACTTTGGGAAGGATCGACTTATATAACTCTTGTAATTCATACTTAAAACCAACTTCACATTATCTTGTACCTCTTAGATACTTTATCAATAATCATCACTTTCCTACATATCCATATTCATTCATAAACTAAGAAATTTTTGATCAAATCACTTTCTAAACTATAGTTGATTTACCTTGTCTAAATTCATAGCCTAGCATCATTTTGATATAAAAATACCAAATTCTAAGCATCATCTATAACCAAAAATCCTTTAGAATATTTTATCATCTTCTTGGTTACATCATTCATCAATTTTTTCCTCAAAATTCATTTTTTTAAATTTTCATAATTTATATCATAGATACAATATTGCATATACGTTACTATATCTATGATATCACACATATAAAAAACTAGATATATGCACAAACCATTAGAAAAATTTTCATTTTTTTTCATTTCACACAATGGAAGTTCATGCAAATTTTCTATCATAGAACCTTCCAAGTTTCATATCTTCCTCACTAGACACATAATTTAAAATATTTTTGATTCCTTTTGCTACTATGAAATACCTCAAAGAAAATTCAATGTAAATAGGAAAACCTATAACCAGTTAAGCTAAAATGAGAAACTTGAGCCCATTTTCATGTAAGTTTTAATATAATGATGATTAGATTCAAGAGCAAAAGAAATGCCTTGATTTCCCCTTAGAAATCTATTTTGTGATCATGTTTTTTTGAAATCCTAAAGCGTTATCATGATGTAAAGTGTAATTCATAACATAAAATATGAAATATGCTAGCTAGTGTATGCCAATAATTACATGAAAAAAATAAAGCTAGCTAGCGTAAACTAGATTTATGTTGTGTATATACTACAGGTTGCCAACATAAATCATGCAGAATACATTGCATTTTACTTGCCAACATAATTGTAAAAATGCTAGAGATGATGTTGGAAAACCTACTGAAACAGAATTCAACGTAAAACATCAAGCCATAACTTATAAAAATACATGCCAACATAGAGTTTTGGACCTTTTGGACATCTTGAGATCTTGAAGCACATAGCAATTCTCAATGATAACAATTAGGAGCACTTGGAACCTATTTATAACCTCTATTCTAGCATAGAATGATTAGGTTAGATGTCTTCATGACATCTGTAGAGCATTATCCTAACACCCATGTGCCAAATCACCCAACAAAAATTTTAGGGAGACTTCTAAGATCTCTTCTGCAAGGCTTAAGTATAGGCTAGAGACTTATAAGGCCACTATTTCAAGGCTTGGGTATAGATCTACATTCTAAACACCTTGATAACATATAGATTTGTATTTTCTATACTTTGTATTTTTTTCATGTCAATATAACTTTGTAGTGTTTTTGGCCATTTATCTTCTATTTTCTATGTTGACACTTCATTCACTATAGATCTAGCATGTTATTCATTATTCACGTATCTCTTGCTCATTTGCATCATTTGCATAAAATTGGTAATAAATTTTTATGTCCTTCAATGATTGGCTAGACTATTGAAGATGCCTTGGATCCTTTAGGCTTGTGAATGTTGAGGCTGAATTGTTTCGTATGGTGATTCTCAGTTTCTAGCACCTAATTTTTTCCATCACTATAGTTTCTAGTACTAGAAGGAGGGCCTCCTTCTAGTTTCTTCACCAAAGACAAATTATGACCATGTTTTTTACATTTTTTTTCCATTTTTACCATTTTCATTATAGTGTATTTGATGTGTAGCTATTCGTTTGTGATGTTTTGGACACCAGCGTATTTGTTATTCTCTCAACAGTAACTTGAGATATCCATATCTATCAAAAGTGACTCTTACACAATGTAAATTCTAGATTACACTACTCCTAAGCTTGTTAACCATTCAACCTCTATTCTTATTTTACCAAAAGTCCCAGCATTGTATAAAATATGCTATACTAAATATGTTGAAGTCAGTTTCTCAGAATTTATGCTGAGGACAATTCACCTTTACATTTACCTCAAAGCTAATTTTTACAATTTATATTAAAGTTTTTCTTAGTTTTTATATTTACAATGAAGTGCATTTTACATTTACACTGTAACTATTTTCCTACATTTATGCTATACACTAAAATTTTACATTTATGCTATTGTGACATGCACCATCTTTTGTTAAGGTCCCTCAATACATTGTTGTTTATGCCTTTCTCATCAACTATTTTACCTCAAAACATCCTTGACATGGCTAGTATCTAGGATTCTATCTACATCTATGACCCAAAAGGCCCCATAATAGTGGAGTATTGCTAATCCATTAGGCATCTAGGTCAAAGCCAAATGCATATGAACATTAGTGAAGAACACTATAATTTTACTTATGCCAAGATTTAGGTTAGTCTACATATCCCTCATAAGGAGTTAGACTCTAGGTGCTAGTACAAGTCATCCATAGACATGCAAAGGAATACATCCCTTTTTCTTATGACCACATAAAACTTTTGGAGTTGTATATACACATGTTAGCACAATTGGTTGACATTGACAATGAATTTGTAGCTAGTGAGGATACTAGTTTCAAGTAAGATCATAAGGACCAGGATGAACTAGGAGGATACTATGAAACTAATACTCACTTATAGGATCTTCTACAATGGTCAGTTCTTGACTCATTCATGACCAACCCATTGAGTTTCACCTTTATGGAAATCAAAATGACCTATGAAAATCAAGCATCATAACCTACCTCCTAGTTTGTTCCATCCATGTCTTTTAGTTTGTAAGTGACTGCAACACCCCAACCTCATTTAGTTCAATGTACTTTAGTAGTTTCTTCTTTTCCATCATCTTTCATAATCTCAATTAGCCCCTCCTTAGGACCTCATATTCCACGCATCTTGTGTGGTCGTTTTATTCCCAACATTCCTTACATCTCTTAAGTTCTTGTATAAATATCGTTTTTGATATTTAATCCTCTTGCAATAGCAACAACATGACTTTTTCATTCAATACCATTATTTGCTATGCAACCATGCACTATTTAGCCAACAGTGTAGTCCTTTGGAGCACCACAAAGCCTTGATTAGGATTTTCAAAGGATTCAAAACTTAGTTGATGAGCTATGTAATCTTCTAACAAGCACTTCACAAATTGTGAAGATTATGAACTTTTACCAAGATGGTCCTATTAACCCTAGTGTGTCAGAAAAAAAGTTTACCTACTAATATTCCAATCCCACACTTCACCAAATACAATGGTAAAGAAGATCCTAATGCACATCTCATCACTTTTCATTCCAAATGCTTTCTGCTACAAGCATGACCTCATATAGTATTGCAAATTTTCCATATTTCCTTGTTACAAAAAGCCTTAGATTGGTATCAAACATTATAGAGAGGCTCCATCCTCACTTGATGATCTAACACCTAGTTTTTAAACCAATTTAAGTATAGTTTTATGGAAACTACAACATTAGATCAAATCATGAAGGTAAGATAGAGGTCCTTGAACTAGTACAAAAGTTCATTTAAAGATGGAATGCAACATTAAATAAGATTCTTGAATCCATCTTTGAAAGCCATCTTTTAGCTATTGTTAAGGGGGATATCAACAACTTTATCAAGTTAAAACTTTACTACATAGAACCTTGATCATTAAGTGAAGCCTTTTCTAAAATTAAGAACATTAAAGAGGTTGTTGAAGTTAGTAACAATCAAATCTATGTGGCCTATAAAAACTAACACATGAAGAGGGATAGGGATAAGAATAAATAAGCAAAAACAATTGTAGCCACCATAGCAAAATATGTGAAGTTAATAGAAGGAAAAAAGACATTACAACATCACACCCCTTCTATCCCATCCCAACCATCTACCTCAAGTATCTCCTATGCATTCAACCAACTGAAACCAATTTTTGAGCATAAGGATAGGTTCAAATATACCAAATTACAAATGAAACCTTTTGAGCTTCTTCACCAATTTCTCAAGGATAGTCACATTCAACACAAAAAAATATTAGAGAATGCTCATAAAAGATACAATAGTATCTATAAGATCATTAGAGATCTAATGATAGTCACCAAAGATGATTCTTAATCACCAAAATACTTCTATCTTGACATGTTTTGCCACTACCACCAACTTCTTGGTCATGATACTAACTTTTTCCTAGCCTTGAAAGATGATATTTAAAAGATGAATGATAGTGGAGAGTTGATCTTAGATGCATGTAATCTAGTAAGGTCCCAAAACTAACCAAAGCATGTGTATAAAGACCCTCTTAATGCTAACAATGATCCTCAATCACAATGTTTAACATCCCTAGTATGTTTAAACCGGCTAGGTAGCCATTTGTGGTTAAATTACCTCCTTATGATAATTAGACTTCAACTTTATTAGGTGTAAGAACACCTTTTTTTATAAGGGTACAACCACCAATAGTTTCCAAGGAACCATTTGTTATTAGGATTTGTCCATCCTCTACTAGTAAGCCCACAATAAATAATGACCAATGTTCATGCATTGTACCTAATACTTTGACACTGTCCCTTTTAGCTAATAAAAACCACCATTGAAATAGCAAAAACAAACTATTTCTAAGCCTAAGATAATTAAAAATAATCAAAAAAGGTTTGGAAGGAAATTAATTCATCAAAATCTACCTAGATATTGGCCATACCCATGAATTCCATTGCTTAAACTGTATCAACTATCCAACCAAAAAATAATCATAAACCAAATGTAAGTAAGGGGCCCAAGCACATGTTGAAACATGAGGTGAAAATCTTAGAAAAAATGAAGGAATTCAAGGCCACTAAAACTAAAAAATCACAAGAAAATGAAAAATAATTCCTCACAGCCATGGATCAAGTTAAATTATCCTTAACAGAAAAATACATCATTGAGTATCTATAACCTGGTCATGGCCTCCCTAGCCAATGAAGAGGTATTAGTTAAAATGTTAACTTCTATCCCTATGAGCAAAAACATGCCTATTAGTGAGGAGTTCATTCACTCCATCATTATTCCATCTCTGGTTAAAGAGGAAAAAAATATACCATGCTAACATTTCATGATAGTGAGGTGAAAATTAGTATCCAAAATGGTGAAGTGCTACATCCCCCCTCTTTGTCATCATACATATTGACTAGTACAAAGTTCACCATTTTCATTTTAATGATGAAGCAGCAACAAATGTAACCCTTTTCCCATTGTTGAATGCTTAGGCCTAGTCAAAAATGTTCAAGAAACCTCTACCTCTATTCTTAAATATTTCAATGGATCATGGCTAGTAGTAATAGGACTAACTTTGTTAGACTTTGTTGTCAAAAAGTAATTTCCTACATTTGCTGATTTTTTCATAGTGAAAGAATCCCTAGATTCAACTTAAGGATGGCCATGATTGGTAGGATTATGAGAAATTTGTTTCTTTATTCACCAAGAAATACACCTACCCTATGAAGGAGGTGAAATTGTAATCCATGGGACAATGGGCTTCACTTTTTAGCTAACAATATTGATATAGAACATGGGTTTAAGGTGGAATTTCAAGATGAAATTCTCATTACTAATGATGAATCCAACACTAGGATTGAAACTAATGATTCTACAATAGTTAATACTAAAACACTAGGTGAAAACTTGGAAGGAAGTTTCATTTAGCATAATGAGCAAAGGGGATGCAAAGTATTAAGTAGTTCAAGAAAAGTTTCATGATTTCCTTGATCTAACAAAGATCATTAAATAATTGTGTGATTAACATTCTTTCCATTATATAATAATGACCGCTTGTTTATTTTATTATATTATTTTTTATGTTTTCTTTTATTTGCATATTTCTTCCTAATTTTTTACTTTATTGCATCAGCTTTTAGTTTTTACTTTTGTTTTTAGTTTGCAGTTTACATTTATTATCATATGCAAAAATATAAAAAAAAATAAACATACATAAAAAAATATAAAACAAAAATCATAGTAAGGGAGTGACACAAAATTGAAATGTAGATAAAACAAAATGAGATAAAACATGTATAGAAGAACCTAAAAATTAGCCAAAACCAAACTATTTAAAAATAATACATCATCTTTAAAACCATCAAGGTTAATAAACCAAATGAAAACAACATAGGCTAGCAGACATGAAACATCAAAAACAACATATATCATGTCCAAAAAAAACACAATCAAACTATGGGAGGAGGATGGACATTGCCAAAATTACGATCATCACCATCAGTACTTGGAACCTATGACAAAATAAGTAAAAACACATAGCCATTGATAACATTAGCAGCCATATATGTCGTCTAAAACAACCAAAGATAGAAAAACATAAAGTAAATTTACAAACCCTAGGAGTAGGATCAAGAGAAATATCTTCAGAAGCAAACTATGGGAGGTCTACCTTAAGCCTATGTAGTATCTCATCCTCACTTAGGTGAGCTCAATCGATATCATCAAAGTCCACTTCCTTAAATATCTTCTCTTGGTCAACTTCATTATACTTTGGAACTCCATTAGCAAAAGTGGCAGTAGAGGTCTCTTCCAATGCAATCATAATTTGAGGAGTTGGAGAGTTAACCATAACCAATAACTCTCTAAATAACTTGAAAGTATTATTAGTCTTCATGCATTACATAGAAATCTCATACATAGAATTATGAATGACCCTAGCTCTCCATGATTTATTATAGTCATCTCTATCTTCCTTGTATAGCCTTTTGTATGCCTTCTAAGTCTTACCCCATTTCCACACATAAGCATAATAATCCTTTCACTTTTGTGTCTTATATACCATGACCTCTATTTTCAAATCCATTTTCAAACTACTCTTAGCCATATTGATCCTACATTACATAGCTAACCAATATCATTCCCATTATATTTCCTTAGTCCTTAAAGAGTTCCTATTAGTCACATGAACCTCTATGAACTCCTTGTGGTCTTTAAGACTCTAGACCTTGTTGGAAAGCTTCTGAACTTAAGCCTCAACATCCATGAGATGTTTTCACAAGACCTTGTTAGCTAAATTTCCTTCCTAGAAGGATGAAACACCACTAAGAAAATGCATGTTGCAATTGATAGCCTTCACCTTTGAACTTAAGGTAGGATTTTATTGCAAAATGTAAGGTTTGTAGTTCACATAATGCAATCTTGCATACTTTAACTTATTGAGGCTAAAAAATACCTCATAAGTTATTGGCTCACTTTCTAAGTGGAAAAAGTTATGTCATGTATGTACTTGGTCTTGGAAAGGCTACAAATTCCTTTGGAATTACTAAATTTTGGGGTTTCATTGTTTTTATTTTGTTCAAAACAATTTATACACTAAGACTACCTATAGCTAGTGTAGGAATTGTTGGGCTTTAATTTTCATGGTAACACTAGTGTATTTTTCTATAGAACCAAGTGTATCTTTACCAAGGCTAGTGTGCTTTTGGTGAAGCTAGCAAATTTTTTAAAAGCCATTGTATCTTTGCAATGTAGTAATCAATTGATTCCTACTAGCTAAAGGACATTAGACTTCATAGATCTCTAAGAATTTTTTTTCAGTCTTACCTATTATTTTATCATGCCATATTCCTTAGCCATTCCTATTACGATGTTATGGAATCTCAAATTAGATAAAATCCAAGGCTAAAGAAAGGTTGACCAATAAGTTGACTTGTCAAAAAGAGGTCATTTGAAATAATTTTCAAAAATAGAAGTTTTGCCCATGGTTTAATTCTATGTTGACTAGAAATGTTGGATGTTGAGTAGAAGAAAATCATGATAGAAAGGGTGTGTGTGACTACAAATATAGGGTATGTTGGCTCCAGTCTAGTTAAGCACTTGCTTAATTGAGGGTATGCCATCCATGACACTATCGATAATTCCATTTTTTTTATCATTGTAAGTGTAATGGTTGTAGTAGAAGGCGATCATGGAGATAGTTATAGTAATGATGTTGGCACAAGTTGGTGTAGACGTTGATGCTTATCACTAGGGGAAGCTTTAAATCCCATTCAACCTTTGGGTATACAAATGGTGCCAAAAATCCTTCGCTTGCTATTAATGTGGATTCTAGATATGGCTTTTCTTCTTCTTTGTATTCCATTACCATTGTTTTGTCTATGACATCTAATTTTCTATAGGGTCATTTTTGTGTTGAAAGCTTTAATATAAGCTCTAATTTTCTCCATAATTTTGGCAACTTTAATGCACAAATTTCTCAAGTATTGTAGAACTTCATTCTAAGATACATCAATCTTCCAACCTTGATGATGTTGTAGAGTGTTAGGAAACAAATCAAGAAAAACAAAACAAAAAAGAATAGGAAAAATAACACACATAGAATTTACATCAAAACCACAAATCAAGATGAAAACCATAGGCAGAAGTAGAGAGTTAATTCATTAGATCTGAGATTGAGAGTGTACTATAGGGGAGTGATTTTCCACAAAGGATGATCCACAAAGGGTGATCCCATGAAGGGTAATCCTACAAAGGATGATCCCATAAGGGTAATCCCACAAAGGGTGATCCAACAAAGGGAAGTGCAAAGGGTGTCTACATAAAAGAGAGAGAGAAAAATGTTTCTTTAACTTTTGATCCTTCAAATTTTGTAATGGCCAACCCTTCAACTTCTATAATACTTGACCCTTCAATGGTTAACCCTTCAATTTCTATAATGGTCAACCCTTTAACTTTCGTAATAACCAACTCTTCAACTTTTGTAACAATTGACCTTGAAGTGAATTTCCTTACAAGGAACAAATCTCCAATCTTTAACAAAAATGTCTCTATTTTTGCCACCACTGGCTTTTCACGTTGAAACTCCATCACCATTCTGCAATGTAGCAGCCACCTTGATGTCCTTGAAATCACTAACTTGGATGTTACATTACGGCTGATCACAGCCAACATCAAGTCATTCCGTAACTTGTTGGAAAGTTCTAATGGACTCCTTCAAACTAGAAACATGTTCTTTTTGCTACTAAAGGAATTTCTCCACCTTGATGTAATTCCCTTACAAGGAACAGATCTCCAATCTTTGACAAAAGGTCTTCTCTATCTCCACTGCCATTGACTCTTCACATTGAAACTTTGTCTCCATTTTGTAATGCAATGGCCACCTTGATGTCTTTGAAATCACTAACTTAGTTGTTGCATTATGGTTGATCATAGCCAACATCAAGCCATTCTAGAACCTACTACAAAGTCCTAATGGACTTCTTTGGAGACTTCTACCTCTGCCTTCATTACTTAAGGTAGAACTCGAAGATTCACTTGACTCCCTTCTGCATATATCCTCACTGAGAATTAAATCTTGAAGTCTAGACAACTTCAATTTTTGATCTCTTGATAAAATGCTAACTATAGTCATCATTGCAGATCAATTATTAGGCAGTAATGATAACAAGATCAATGCTTTGATCTCATCATCAAAGTCGATTTCCATAGAACTTAAGTAACTTGTGATCACATTAAATTCATTGATGTGATTTGTAATCAACACACCATTATACATCCTTAGATTGAATAATCAGCACATAAGATATACCTTGTTTGAGGTAGATGACTTTTTGTACATATCTAATAAGTCCTTCATCAAACCCTAAGCAATCTTTTCATTAATGATATTAAATGCAGCATTTCATGATAATGTCAAATGAATCACCCCAATAGCCTTGTGATCTAATAGTTCCTAATCCTCTTTGCTCATATGATTTGGGTTCTTTCCCAATATCAATTCATGAAACTTCTTCTAGTACAGAAAATCTTCAATTTGCATCTTCCAAAACCTGAAGTCCATTCCATAAAACTTGTTGATCTTGACTTTTCTATCATCAGATGGCATTGCCCCCACTAATCCTATCCAAACCTCGCTTCAATACCAGTTGTTAGGAATGAATCAAGAGAAAAAATTAAAAAAAAAAAAAACAAGCACACAAAGAACACAAAAAATTTATGTGGAAACCCTAAATTGGGATGAAAACCATGAATAGAATTAGAGAGTTAATTTATTATATCTAAGATTGAGAGTGTACTACAGGGGAGTGATAAGCCACAAAGGATGATCCCACAAAGAGGAGTGCAAGGGGTGTCTACATAAAAGGGAGAGAAAATAGAATTCTTTCAACTTTCATAATGGTTGACCCTTCAACTTTTATAAAGTTTAACCCCTCAATGATTGAACATTCAACTTTTGTAATAGTTGACCCTTCAACTTCTGTAATGGTCAACCCTTCAACTTTTGTAATCGTCAACCCTTCAACTTTTCTAATGGCTAACTCTTCAACTTCCATGACCCTTCAAATTTTGGTACAATGTAGTAGCAGAAAACCAGAAATAGAATTCAAGTCACCTCACCATACTCTAACAAAAAGGTTACCATGCATGTTAAAATTGACGATTATAAGGGAGTGTCCTTCCACATGGGTAGAAGGGTCATGTCATCAATTCTATATGCCACAATCATGGTGGCAACACACCCAACTATTCAACATAGGTTCCACCCTAGGTATGCCCAAACTCTAGCTCTGACATTGGTGCTACTAATCAAGCCTTGAGAGCACATTACTTCTTCTTGACCTTATTGCCACAAGACATAGAGAAATTCCTTGAGCATAGTGATGATGAAAATTAAGAGAAATAATAAGTAGTGTGACTCTAATCCATGAAAAAGATGTAAATTCTAATCATTTTTGAAATGAATGGATTGTCTACCACAATATGATTCTCTGCTTCAAGAAATTGAATTACTGCCTTGAAACTCATCCATACAAAATTTATAGTATGGATGCATGTGGCTAGAAATTGGTGTCCAAAGTACTTATGAAGATGTTGCATGTGACATAAACAAGGACCACATTGTGGTGGTAGTGGTTGATCATTTTTGTCTAGCAAAAGATGCAGTGTTCAAGGTCAGTTTTACTTCATTTTTTTGCTCTTATGTAGCTACTTGTGAAGTACNGCACTAATCCTAGCATAGCTTTTGTTATATGTTGTAAATCCCATTGTATTGGGATTTTTTGTGGTTTATTTTGGAGGCACTTAATGGGGCCCACCCAAGTTTAAATTGTTATTTGAAATTAAACATCATACAAATAAAATGTAATTTTCACTCTCCATATGTGAACATGGAGTTCATTGGCTGTTATGTAGAAGTTGTGGGTGTGAAGTTTGTCAAACCAATGCATAAGTATAGGAAGGCTTTTTTGTTGCAAATTTTATGCAAATAATTCTTCCTAGCCAACTTCTTGTAGGACATGCTTGGTATTGAAGCTTTCCAGTTATTCTTAGCCTTATTCTCATTTATAACCAATTTAGTTTTGGTATCCTCCATCACACAGGCAACGTAGCTACAAGGAGGTGAAAAGGAATTCAAGGTTTCGTGGTTATTTGCTTAAGATGTAAAAGAGGCAAGGAGAAATCAACAAGAATCCAACTTTTTAAAAGGTATATGCTACTGCTACAAGGATTTCTCACTTACCAAGACCATCCATTGATGAAAGCTCATCTAGCATGACTGCTAGGTATCCTTCTTTGACTATTTTTTACTAGTTTTTGGCCCAAGTGTGAAGGTGTTTTGTAGTATTTAGGCCATGTATGTTGGGAAAATATTGGCTTGTATGAAATTAATATTATTTTTAGGGTATATTGATGTTTCCATGTTGTAATTTTAGCCCTAGGACATTTCTACTCAAAATTTTGAAATTTTTTATTTAGCCCATCTTATGTGTTTTTGCAAATTTTCTACCAAAAAGTAGTCAATGTTTGTAATTTTTTAATAAGAATTTGATAAAAAAAATTAGTTTTTGAAGTAATATATTTATTCTATGGGTTTTAATAGTTGTATCAATGGTTCAATCATTGTGTTTGGAGCTACAGTTAATTTTTGATGATTTTTTTCATAGATGAGTGCACAGTGATATTTTTAGTANTAGTAAAAAATAGTCAAAGAAGGATACCTAGCAGTCATGCTAGATGAGCTTTCATCAATGGATGGTCTTGGTAAGTGAGAAATCCTTGTAGCAGTAGCATATACCTTTTAAAAAGTTGGATTCTTGTTGATTTCTCCTTGCCTCTTTTACATCTTAAGCAAATAACCACGAAACCTTGAATTCCTTTTCACCTCCTTGTAGCTACGTTGCCTGTGTGATGGAGGATACCAAAACTAAATTGGTTATAAATGAGAATAAGGCTAAGAATAACTGGAAAGCTTCAATACCAAGCATGTCCTACAAGAAGTTGGCTAGGAAGAATTATTTGCATAAAATTTGCAACAAAAAAGCCTTCCTATACTTATGCATTGGTTTGACAAACTTCACACCCACAACTTCTACATAACAGCCAATGAACTCCATGTTCACATATGGAGAGTGAAAATTACATTTTATTTGTATGATGTTTAATTTCAAATAACAATTTAAACTTGGGTGGGCCCCATTAAGTGCCTCCAAAATAAACCACAAAAAATCCCAATACAATGGGATTTACAACATATAACAAAAGCTATGCTAGGATTAGTGCTTAAATACAAAATTTAGATCTTGGAATGGGTTATAGAATCTAACCATGGTGAAGTCACATCTCCTAGTCATCCATCCTTAACCCATTAAAGCCAGTGAAGCCTTATCCCAAACCAGAAACTAAGTATTGCCATTGGAGGATTCCAAGTACTGAAATCACCAAAACACATTTAAAACAAGATATTCTTGGGATTACTATGCTAGACATAGGTAAAGATATGCTAGCCAGAATAGCTTATAGATAATGGTAATAATTAAAACTAACAAAATCTCCAAGTGACCTCCAAATTGCTAAACCAAGCCCCAAATCCTTACTGAAGCTTCCAATAGCTCTAAAGCCTTGTAAATCCTATCAGAAGGTGTCAAGATTCATATTTCTTACAAAGTACGCTGGTAGGAGATAAAAATATGTTGGCCAATGTATCTTGGAGAGGATTGAGTACAATATGAACCAAAAAGCCTTCAATAGCCTCCAAAATTACAAACCTTAGCTTTAACACCTTCTCAAAGCCTTCGATGACCTTGGAATGCCAAATGACAAGCCCAAAATAAGCCAAACTAATCATAGCCTAAGAAATACATTGGGATGACATAAAACTACACTAGCTAGCATATTTTTTACAAGAAAAGCTAAGAACAAGCCATAAACTAGTCAGATCGACATCAAAATGCCTCAATCGAATCTTAGAACCTCACTAGAGCCTCTGATAGTTATGAAACCCTAAAAACTAAGTCAAGAAATGGTCAAAATTAGCCATTTCCTCCAAAGATATGTTATTATTATGGAAAAAGATACTGGCAATTATATTTTGAATGTGAATTGGTCAAATCAAGTTCTAATGACCTCCTAAATCACTAGTTTTAAGCCTAAATCCTAGCCATAGATACTAGTGACTTCGGAAACCCAAAAATCAAATCAATTGATTACCTAGACTATCTAGAAGCTAAGATTTCATTAGAACTACATTGGAATCAATCAAAAATACAATGGCTAGCATATTTTTGATTTAAAAGGTAGTGACAATCTCGCAACACTTTGAATGACTTGAAACTTGATTAGAGAAGCCTAGAACCCTAGAACTTAAAAAAAGCTATAATATGACCTTATTTTAAGAGTTAAAAGACTAAATTTCATCAAAGATACCCTAGAGAACAGCAAAAATATGTTGGAAAACATATTTTTGAGGTGTAGGACTCTAAAATACACTTTCATTGACTTATTTTGGCCTCCAAATCATCATTCTACAACCTTGACACCCCTGCATTATCCTGGGAAGCTACTAAAGTAAAAATTTCAAGCCTAAAGCGCCATAAAATAGTTTTTTTTTTCATAAAAATATGCTAAATATTGAGAGACTTATGCTAACTAACATATTTTATAGCTCTAAGTATTAGTTAAGGCCTTGAGAGGGTCAAATAGACATCAAAGTTGACCAATTTCCATTCCCAGTCCACTGTGTTGATACTTTAGATCATCAAAACCCAAGAACTAATTGTAACACATTTTGGAAACCAAATTTTTTCAAAAGATATGCTAGAGACTACCATAAATATGCTGGCTAGCACATTTTTTGTGATGGCTAGCATATGTTTTCAAAATTGCTTCATTTTTTCCTTCAAATAGGTTCAAAATGACCTCCTTAAGTGCCCAAACTCTTCCATCGACCCTAAAGCCTCCCATTGTGGCCTGCTAAGGCCTAAAATTGGCAAACTTTGATCCTAATTGATCAATATTATCCATTTTTTATCATATGTTACCCAATGTAACTAGTTTGGCATTGTTCCATAGTGTGTTGGCTTGATTTGACCTTGTTACACATTGTTGACCATCATTGTCATATCATTTTGTGTCATTGGACTTCATTTTCATCATTTTCACATCATTTGGCCTTATTCCACCACATTTTTCTATTATTTGGCACAATCTAAACCTTAGTTGGCTTGATTTAAAATTAGTTAATGTCATTGGACATCAATATGACATTGTTTGACCCTACTTGACATCATTTGATCGGGTTTGACCATCATTTGGTCTTCATTTGGCCCCATTTAATCATTATTTGGCATTCATTTTGTCTCATTCCACATTATTTAGTCTTTGTCTTATCTTATTTACCTTAACTTCTTTCTTATGGCCTCTATTGACCATGCTTTGACCTTACTTGACATCATTTGATGTGATTTGATCATCACTTTGTCCCATTCAACCATCACTTGATGTTCATTTAGTCTCATTTTATACCACTTAGCCTTTAGTGCACCTTATTTTCTTTAACCTACCTCTTGAAACCTTTATTGACTTAGCTTTGACCTTGTTTAACCATTGATGAAATGTGTTTTGACTCATCTATGCATTATCACTAGAATATTTTTACATTATTTTGACATTATTTTCTCATTTTATCACATAGGTGTCACTTAATGTGCTTATGGTTGATATGCAAGATAGGTGCATGGACATCTAGAAGCAATATAGTTTACCTTTGAGCCTAAGTGGATCTCATGATGATGTTGAATGAATCATTAACCTCAAGTACCTAGATCTTGAACCTAAGAGCCTAGTTGACCACATAGCTTTTATAGAAAAACGTTTATAATGGCCTAAATGCCTAGTTAAAACCCTTGACCTTGAGCCTAGTGAAATTATCAAAGACTCTCTAGTTGAAGTTCCTAGCACAACACACCATGGTGAGGAGAAAACACTAAAATTAAGTTTCACACTAGAACCTCAACAAGCTTAAGACATCACCAAGGTCCTTCAAGACAACATTAAGGTCTTTGCTTGGTCACATGAAGATATGCCAAATTTTGATCCATGCTTAGTGCAACACAACATCATACTTGACCCTAGTATTAAGCTAGTTAAGCAAAAGATTCGTAGTATGAGACCAAATTTAGACCTAGTAGTTTGTGATAAAATCATGAAATTATATGAAGTTGGTTTCATTCAAGCTGTTGATTATGTAGATTTGGTGTCCAACATAGTAGTGGTCCCTATGAAAATGAGACTATATGTATTTGTATTGATTTTTGAGACCTGAATAAGGTAACTATCAAAGATCATTTTCCTTTAACTAGTATTGGCCAAGTTATTGATACTATGGTTGGACATGCCTTGCTATCCTTCATGGATGGGTTCTCAGGATACAATCAAGTTAGGATTAACCCAGAGCACAAACTTTGTACAACCTTCATGACTCCTTGGGAAACATTTTTTTATACCATGATATGTCTTTTGGTCTAAAGAATGCAAGAACAATCTATCAATGAGCGATGATGTATATCTTTAGTGATTACACGTTAGGGTTAACTAATGACTATGTGGATGACATAGTGGTTAAATCTAAAATGGCCAATGATAATGTGCATGACCTTGATTTAGTGCTTAAACGATGCCTCAAATATGAACTTAGACTCAATCCTAAGAAGTGTGTCTTTGGTTTCAAAACCAGTAAGATGCTTGGCTTTGTAGTATTTGAAGAAAGAATATGTGTTGATCATGATAAGGTTAGGGCCATAACCAACTTGGAAACACCAACTAATCTTAATTCGTAGGTTCATCTGTAGGCTTATAAATAAGCTACAAGCCATGTAATACTTGGTTAAGAAAGAAGTTCACTATGAGTGGACTGCTCAATGCCAAGAAGCCTTTGAAAACCTTAAGTAAGAGTTGGCACAACTACCCATGATCTATCCACCACAAAAGGATAAATCCTTTTACATCTACCTTGTCATCTCTAACACATTCATCGCATCTCTACTTTGTCAAGAATGAGATAATGTTGCAAAGCTATTGGTATACTACCTAAGTGATGCATTAATTGCCTATGAAACCTAATACACTGAAGTTGAGAAGTATTGTCTAGTCCTAGTCTTCTTCTTGAAGAAATGGAGACACTACCTCCTTAGGAGCCAAGTCAACATCATATGCAAGGATAACTTGTTAATGGCCATAACAATCAATATTTATGAAAGTACCTATATAGCCCATTGGAAAGTCATAACAGTTTAGTTTGACCTACATTACATCTTCCAAGCCTCAATCAAAGGCCAAGCTATAGTTGCACAACTCAAAACTTTCCTAGTGGAAGATCATGTAGCCATTGACCCTAAATTTCTTGATGAACATGTCAACATTGTTAATAAGGTACTCAAGGACTAGGAGGTAATCATGCACTTTGATAGAGATTCAATTACCCATGAGTTAGTGCTATTGCCATAATAACATCACATTCTAGGGTAATCCAACCCTTCACTTACCTTTTTCAATTCCCATGTACCAACCATGTGGCAAAGCATGAAGGATTAATCAGGGGAATGATGGTAGCCTATGACCAAGGAATAAAATTCTTGATAATAAAAGATGATTTACAACTTGTGATTAACCAAGTAACGAAGGTTTAGGGATGTAAAACCAAACATTTACAATCCTATTGTGACATAGCTAAGAAACTAATGCAACAATTTATAAATGTTGGTATCCAACATCTACTCCAAACCAAGAATACATTAGTCGATGCCATTGAAACCTTGGCCCTAAGTGTGACAGCATATGTGTTTAGTAAGTTATCTTCCTTAACCATGAACTATGCTATTTTAATCATGCAATGCATTAGAGGCATCTCTGTATCCACTATTTATACCACTTCTCAAAAGGAGTGGTATGATGATATCAAGTTTTACCTAATGCATGGTGAATCTCCATAGAACAAAACTTCTTCTTAGAAGGACACTATATATAAAAGATCAAAATAGTCATTATAGGTGATAACACACTATCTCAATGGTCTTATGATGGCATATTATTAATGTGCTTAGGAAAAACTAAAGCTTGAACAGTCCTTAAGCAAGTTGATGAAGGTGTATGTGGAGAACATATAAAACCTAGAGCCATGACCACAAAGATTAGAATAATAGGATATTATTGGACCTATATGAAAAGTGACTACCTATAGAAGGTTAAAAATTGTGATACATATTATTGACATAGAAATTTGATACATGTGCCACCAATTGAGTTACATACTACTCAGATAACTTGGTCATTTCAATGGTGGGGACTTGACATTATTAGACCTATAATGCCTAAGTCTTCCATAGGGAATTACTTTATCATCATTGCAACTGAATATTTTACAAAGTGAATTTAAGCTATTCCCTTGAGGAAGAAAACCTCTCAAAAAAATCTGTAGATTCATATTGGATAACATAGTAGCATATTTTGACTTACCTTTAACCATAGTCATAAATAATGGACCACATTTTAGTACCCAATAAATGCAAACCTTTTCTCAAGAACTAAGAATTAAGCAACTCTTTTCATCATTGTACTATTCTCAAGCAAATGGACAAGCTAAATTTAGCAACAAGGTCATCATAAACTTGATCAAAAAGATGTTGAATAACAATAGGTGTAAGTGGCATGAGTGGTTTGTTCATGCACTTTGGGTCTATAGGACTACCTTTAAAACTATTACTAGTGTCATCTCATATAGCCTTATTTATGGATCTAAAGTTATTTTTCCTCTTGAATTATAGGTTTCATTGCTAAGAGTGGCTCTATATGAATTCATCAATGATGAGTAAAATAAGGAGCTACATACCATCGACCATGATTTGGTGGAAGAGTAGTGAATACAAATGCTTTTTCACATTGAATGATACCAGGAAAGAAAAAAAAACTACATCACCATGATCTAATTAAGCAAAAGATCAAGGAAAGTGACTTGGTCATGAAGGTTATTTGCAAACATGTAGAGAAGTTTTCAGCCAATTGGGAGGAGCCTTCCTTGGTCACTAAGGCCTATGGCAATGGAGTCTTTACATTGGTAGATATGGATGGTAATGAATTGGAAAATCTAGTTAACCATTCCTATATCAAGACTTATTACATCTAACATAATTTTCTTTATAGGTGTTGATGAGTGCCGAGGTACCCCTCCACTCAACCATGCAAAACAAGCGTAGCACGAGCGATCCGGTTGAAATCCACAGACTAAATGCCTAAATGCCCCATGGAACACTTGGGGTTAATTGTT
>MNCI01005578.1:444585-503545 GCA_015680685.1 Gnetum montanum | reverse complement strand
GAGAGTGGGAATTCAAAGCACACCCCTTAGATGAAATAATCATTTGGGCTACAAGCACTGGTTATGGAACTAAACAAACATGTTCCCTCTAACTAAGATCCTTTCTCACTTCCTATTTTCTCTTTTCTCGTTTCGTCAGAATGGTGGTAACTCTTTGATGGAGTCATTCTTGTTACTTCAGGTGGATGGATTGGCCAAATGTATTAATGCGAAGTCACTGGATGTGGATTGTTTGAGGCTAGATTTGGAATGAGATCTACTAACTCACATTAACCATTACTACATAAGGGGCTATACACCACCTTGTTCTTGAGACCCAGTAGTCTATACTTTGGTTGATGCATTGTTTTCTTTTTGGTAAATTCTTGAGGTTAAGACTTTATGTCTTACTTCCAAATGACATTTCCAGAGCCCATGGACTCTTTGAATGTGGGAATGTCAGGGCATTAAGGGCATGAGCCTGCTTTAGGGAGGTCCCACTGGCATTCTTATTTAGTGCATCAGTTAATTTCTTTCCCTTAAACATTTTCACAATCAACTTCTATTTTGTTCATTTCCATCTCTGACATCCATTTCATTGACGTTACAGTTGTTTCTTTTTCTCCATTTTTCTTATTCCTTATCTTTTTCCATTCTCTTGCTACCAGAGGTTTGCTCTTAGTCATGGGGGTATTGGTCCAATTTTTTTGATTTTTTTCTTAACCCCTACACCTTGGGTAGTCACCAATATTATATCTCCAAAATCTGCATCAGCCATATCACAACTTAACCAATGGACCTTACACTGAGGCAAGGTATCAACTACATTGTGATTTATTTACCCTTGCTAATATAAGACTGTGTTGTGTGTGTAGATGGAAATCATACACCAATGGATTGGATCTGGAGGGAACACTTCAAATGGACTAGTGTTGGAGCAGTTATGCAAGGAACAAGTTTGATGGCATGGTTATGGATAAACAATGGAAGGCACAATCTTGGCGTCAGCAGCAATAGACTTCTCCTTCTCTCTCCCTCTCTCTCTCAGCTGCCAAATAAGGCTAGATGTGAAATGTGTATAGTGTTCACTCTTATTTTCATGAACACTAATATTGTCATGTGTTGTAATGATGATCCGTTCACATGTCACCCATTCACTATTAGTATCATTCAATTCAATAATCCCATACCTTCCCAATATTTTGTAAGGAACTCGAGGATGAGTTTTCATTCAGTCATGGGGGTATGATGAGCTGCAATAAAGAAGAGGCGGCTTTCCCTATTTTAGGCATCTAGACTTAGACCCTTAGCCAAACTTTTCAGAGTTAGAATAATTTCCATGTGCCCGTAGTAGGAGTCTTAAAGTGAACAGATCTTTATCCGAGTAAATTGTACCTGAGCACACATTTGTGTACGACAATAAAGACAAACTTTCTGATAAACTTTGTAGCATGTGGACTAAGTTAAATAGGATTTAATTATTGTTAAATGTTTAAATGCTTTCCTAGATAATTAATCTCTCTCAACCCTTGACTCTCCTAGTTAAGTGCACTCAATACGACCGCTTCGAGCACATGTGCAATGCTTGGTAACCTAGTAACAAGTAGTGTTTGGTAATCCCAGTAGTGTTGTACTAGTTTAGGGTGTGTGCAGCAAGTGGGAATGGATACTGGTACTAGGACAATTAGAACTTAGTTAGTGAATAGTCAATGAAAAGTTAGTCACTTAGTCTCTTCACCTTCCCCTCTTAGCATAGGACATTAAAAAGACAAAAGATATAAAAATCATATACCTCAAGCTTACTTAAGCATACAACTACGACAATACAAGTAAGTTTTGGAAGACAACGATTGATTAACCTTAAGTGTTCCGTTAAGGCGCGTAAGCATTTAGTCCTTGGAGTTTGACCGGATCGCGCATGAGACACTCGTATTCATATGGTTGAGTGTAGGGGTACCTCGCCACTCATCAGTGAGGATATGATGAAGTGTCAAATATCCTACATCGATCAAGTTAAAGCTAAGATGAATTTTATTGGGAAATATTGACATAGGTTTTGTCTAAAAATCAAGAAAAAATTATTTTCTATTAATCAGTATATTAACACATAAAAATGATGATGATTTAACATAGATATGTTGACATAGTTCTAAAATTTCACCTATAAATATGTTATCTATGATGAGGAAAAGTTATAGTTTAGTCAAAAGTAAGGAAACTCTTGCAATTTAATTTCTCAAATTGTATGAAATAACAAATGAAGTTGATCTAAATAAATTGCAAATAAAAAAAATATCTAGCTCTTCATAAAAGTGAATGACAAAAAAGAATTTGTGTAGTCAACTCTGTTTTCCTGTGACAAGGCTAGGATGATCATCATCATCATCATCATCATCATGTATGAGAAGAAAAATGCCCATAATGTGTATATGAATTAGTTGTCTAGAGTCTTTAGTCAAGTATTTATGTTTGGATACACTCATGAATGATACTAAAGAGTGAATTTAATTCCTTTACATTACAAGATATTAACTCATAATAAATTTATATCTTTTGCATTTCATGTTTATTTTTACATTAATAGTTAATTTTCTACAGTTTTTTCTTTGACATTGATTATTGTTATTAGTAAAGTGAAATGAGTATACTAAGACATCAAACACTAACTAAGAATAACTTTATTGTCCAGTGGTTAGTTAACTTGGTATTCTTAGTAGTAAACTAGTCTCGCTACCTAGTAGTTAATGCATAAATCTAGTATGATGATAGGTTAAAAGAGTGGATACTTCTTGCACTTATGATTTTATATTCTTACTTTTCCTATTAAGTAGTTATAATTTAGATTATTTTCTAGTATAATCATTTCTTATTTTTAGAAAACTTGACTAAACAACATCATCTATCTTACATCTTGGTCATGTTTAACAATATAATTGAAGCCCACTAAAATGTGATTTGAAAGATAACAAAATTGTAACATGCGTTATGCGTTTCCATGTTTACACATACGTTAACACATCAAGGTGGCTTCCATATCTACTAACGCATTTATGCATTGGCATTGGGTCTCTTATTTTTTTCTAATTTCTCATGGTAACTAATTTTGTGGCCTATAAATTCATTCTTGATAAGAGAACAAAGGCACCATGAATCACAATAGGATTGCAGTTCTGTTCCTTTTCACAGATGCTTAGAGGTTGCATACATTATTATTGTAGAGCACCAGTGTGAAAGAAGAATTTGAATGCCAAGTTTAATTCAAGGCATCAATGGCTAAAGGATAGTTCCATTTGCTTCCACATTATGCATTTCTAGTTATCTATGCATGTAAATTTCTTGTGCAATCCAAAAAAATTTTCTTACATTTGTTATCAAAGCTTCATCTTTGTCTCTATCTTGATGCCATTACTAGTTAGTAAGTGGAAGGCCTATTTATGATTGTGATGGACATCCCTATAAAGTTACTAACCTCTGTAGCATTGGTTGTGTGGGTCCTTTCTACAAGGTGTGATAGGTGCCCATTTAGGTGATATTTTGGGGTTTTGAACTATGCATAAAGTTGCTTGATTTAAAGAATGTTAAAAATTTTGTAATGCATAGTTTTTCCTGCATAAAATTATAACTTGTGATCTTTTTTTTTTTGTACAATTAGAGAGTAGCCATAGCATCTTTAATTGTGCAAAATTGTTAAAAGTTTTGGATCACATATGGAAAATTAATTTGTGATTAATCATATTGAATATAATAAAATTTATCCCATAGAAATTTTTATTATATTTAATATGATTAATTAGGATGATATGTTAAATTATTTTTCTTAATTTGCCCACATGGACTAAGAAAAGAAATATAATTTAATAGTTTCATTGTAAGAATATATGAATATGTTTGAATTAAAATTTGGCCCATAGGAAATTTTATGTCATTTGAGTTATATTTTTACATGATTTACATTGGTAAACATGTCTTATGGTATTTTAACCTCAAATTTAGTGACATAAGCATGTTTAATTATGTAGTTGTACAACTTGTAAGCTACTCTAGGTTTAAATGTGACATTCTTGAATTAAAGGGTAATAATTATAAGATGTGGAAGGAGAGAATGCTTCTTCATTTAGGCTAGATGGACATTGATTATGCTATTTGTAAGGATGAACCACCTATCGTTACAACAACTAGCCATCCAGATGATATTGGTAATTATGAAAAATGGGAGCGATCTAATCATCTTTGTGTCATGTTCATAAAAACCAAGATCTCGACTGGTATGGATAGTTCATTGGAATAGTATGACAATGTGCACATTTTGTTAAAGGCAATTGATGAACAATTTGAGTCATCAGACAAAGTGTTGGCTAACACATTAATAATGAAGTTCTCATCCATGAAGCTCACTAAAATTCATGGTGTGTGTGAGCACATCATGCAAATAAGGGATATAGTGGCTCAACTAAAAACACTTGAGTTTGAGATGTTAGGATCTTTACTTGTGCACTACATTTTAAACATGCTCCCACCATAGTACGAATGCTTTAAGATTTCTTATAACACACATAGGGACAAATGGTCAATCAATGAACTAGTGACCATGTGTGTGTAAGAAGAGGGTAGACTTGTGATGGAAGCGAAAGAGAGTGTGTATCTAGTCACACAAGAAAAGAATAAAGAACAAGCCAAAGGCAAGTGGAAGGTCAAATTGCCTACACAAGCTAATATTAAGAAGGAATCTAGATGCTTTTTCTGCAAAAATAAAGGACACATAAAGAAGGATTATCCTAAATATCAAAAATGGATTAAAAAGAAAGGTACTTAACTCTCACTTATTTTTTTTGAATATAATATGGTTTATGTTGGCCATGACACATGGTGGATTGACTTTGGTTTTACAATTCATGTTACCAATTCCTTGCAGGGGGTGCAAAACCTAAGGAAGCTAGTGGGAAGTGAGTCATGCATCTATTCAGGCAACAAGATGTGTTCACATGTGGAGGAAATTAAAACATGAAAATTGGTTTTAAGTAGTGGTTTTGTTTTAGAGTTGGAAAAGAAATTTTATATTCCAAGTTTTTCAAGGAGTTTAATTTGTATTTCAAGGCTTGTATCATTGGGATTTTCCTTTAATTTTTCAGACACTATATCTATTCTATATTATAGATTTGAACTTATTAGAAGGGGTACATTGATAGATGGTCATTTCAACATTAATTTACAAAAGAAAACTTCTTATACTTCTATGCATGTTCATGCTAGCATTAAGAGATGTGTTATGAATGACGAATCCTCCATGTTGTGGCATCGTAGATTAGGACATATATCTATTGAGAGAATAGAGAGATTTGTAAATGATGGAGTACTTAGTACTCTAGATTTTACTGGATTTGACACTTGTGTGGACTGCATAAAGGGAAAGTAGATTAATATGCCAAGATAAGTTTAAACATATTAGAGATCATACATACAAATATTTTTTGTCCAAATATGGATGCGTATGGTCAAAAGTATTTCATTACCTTTATTGATGATTACTCACATTATATGTATCTCTACATGCTTCATAACAAGAGGGAAGCTTTAGATGCCTCTAAGGTGTTTAAGGTTGAAGTAGAGAAACAATGCGATAAGCAAATAAAGTTAGTGAGATCTGATAGAGGTGGTGAATACTATGGTAGATATATTAATGATGGACAAGCACCTAGTCCATTTGCTAGGTTTCTTCAAGAGCATGGAATTGTTGTCCAATACACTATTCCTAGTTCTCTAGACTAGAATGGTGTGGCAGAAAGAAGGAATGAAATGTTATTGGGCATGGTGTGGAGTATGCTTAGTAGCTCCAAGCTTTCTAAGTCCTTGTGGAATGAATCTCTCAAGAAGGTAATGTATATATTACATCGAGTTCCAACCAAGGTTATCTCAAAGACACCATTTGAATTATGAAAATTTTGGAAATTGAGTTTGTGACATATACACATTTGGGGATGCTTGTCTGAAATAAGAGTTTATAATCCATAAGAAAAGAAGCTATACCAAGGACCATAAGTGGGTATTTCATTGGATATGCTGAATGATCTAAAGAATATAGATTTTATTGCACATCACATACTCCTAGGTTTGTGGAATCAAGGAATGGTAAATTTCTTGAAAATGACTTAATTAGTAGGAGAAGTAGATCTTGGAACATTATTTCTAAGATAGATCATACAGATGCTCAACCCACTACTTCAAATGATAGTCTGATTGTTGTGCACAATACTCCTAGAGCACAAATGTGTAATGAATAACAACCAGTCATTGAAGTTCCACAAACTACTGATCAAGAAGTAGTATATCTATTTGAACAATAGATACTATAACTTGTTGAATAGCTTGTTGAACATCATGATCCTCAAGAGAATGATGAACCAACATTTAGAAGATCTACTAGAGAAGGTGATCAATGATTCATAGTGACTATATGATGTATCTATAGGAGTTTGACTACAACATAGGAGTTAAAAATGATCTTGAAACATTTTCACAAGCCATGAGTTGTAAGGAATCTAACTTGTGGTATGATGCCATGAAAGATAAGATGAAATCTATGTCATCTAATGGAGTCTGGGATTTTGTAAAGTTGCCTGATGATGTAAAAGCCATTGGATGAAAATGGGTCTTCAAGACTAAGAAAGACTCATTGGGCAACATTGAAAGATATAAGGCCAAACTTGTCACTAAAGGATTCACTCAGAAAGAGGGAATAGGTTACAATGAGACCTTTTCTCCTATATCTAGGAAGGACTCCCTTTGTGTTATCATGGCATTGGTTGCTCATTTTGATCTTGAATTACATCAAATGGATGTGAAAAGAGCATTCCTCAATGGTGATCTATAGGTAGAGGTTTATATGAAACAACCTCAAGGATTTTCCTCTAGTGATGGTGAGAAATTGGTATGCAAGCTCAAGAAATCCATATATGGATTGAAACAGGCCTCCCATCGATAGCACTTAAAATTCCATGATATCATCACTTCATTTGGTTTTGAAGAAAACATCATGGATCAATGTATAGACCAAAAGGTCAGTGGAAGAAAAATCTATTTTCTTGTTCTATATGTGGATGATATACTTCTTGCAACCAATAATAGTGGATTTCTATACAAGGTAAACCATTTTCTCTCAAAGAATTTTGACATGAACGATATGGTTGAGGCATCTTATGCAATTAGCATTCAAATCCATAGGGACATATCTAGATGTATTTTGGGACTATTGCAGGAAACCTATATCAATGATCTTTTAGAGAGGTTTCAGATGAAAGATTGTTCACCAAGTATAGCACCCATTGTGAAGGGTGACAGGTTCAATTTGAACTAGTGCTTTAGGAATGATTTAGAGAAAATTCATATGAGCAACATTCATATGCTTCAACTGTTGGAAGCCTTATGTATGCTTAGGTCTGCACAAGACTTGACATTGCATTTTTTGTCGGAATGTTGAATAGATATTAGAGTAATCTTGGTATTAACCATTGGAGGGCTGCAAAGAAAGCGATGAGGTACCTTCAAGGTACAAAAGATTACATGCTTATGTATAAATGAACTGACTCCTTAGAGGTGACTGGCTACTCTAATTTAGACTTTGTTGGCTATGTTGATTCATGGAAATCAACATCTGGTTATGTTTTTATGCTAGTTGGAGGAGCTATATCCTGGAGGAGTGGAAAACAAACTTTGGTTGCTACTTCCACCATGCAGGTAGAGTCTGTTTCTTTTTTTGAGGCTACTTCACATGGTGTAAAATTAAAGAGTTTCATATTAGGTCTTAGAATTGTGGATTCTATATCTAGGCCACTAAGAATGTTTTGTGACAATTCAACTATTGTCTTTATGATTAAGAATAATAAAAGTGGCAACTGAAGTAAATACATCGACATAAAGTACTTAGCCATAAGGGAATACATTAAGGAAGAAAAAGTGGTCATTGAGCATATATGCACTGAATTGATGATAGCTGATCCATCGACAAAAGGAATGCCATAGAATTCATTTAAGGATCATGTAGTTTGGATGGGACTTGGTTCCATAATATAATTTATTGTACATATAGTTGTGCTATTTTCTCATATGGTTTGTGCATACAATTATGAGACAAAATTCACATATGGCAAGACCGAGAATGAACATTAGTTTATTCATAAAGCTAGTTACCATATAAGGAATTACATTTAAGAGTTAATGAATTGTAGATGGTTTATTCATTTAAGAGAGAACAAAGGCACTACAAATCATAACAGGATTGCAATCCTGGTCCCTTGCACAGATGGTTAGAGGTTGCATACACCATCGTTGCAGAGCGTTGGTGTGAAAGAATAATCTGAATGCCAAGTTTAAGTCAAGGCATCAATGGCTAGAGGTCAGTTTCATTTGCTTCCACATTATGCATTTCTGGTTATCTATGCATGTAAATTTCTTGTGCAAGCCACAAATTTTGTCTTACAAAAATATGATTAACAAATAATACTCCTAGATGTTTAGGTTATCCCTTCTATAGATTATGAAAAGATCCATACATATGCTTGTAGAATCCTATGGTTAGCTATAGATATATCCATCACTCATTAAACACTTAGATGATTGAGCATATAATTGATTCTCTATTAGAAGTTGTAATACTTTTCTTACATGATCGACAAGTTTCTTCTCATTTTAGAAATATACTATAATATCATTAATTAATGATATTACAAATTTATATACATAGGTCCTTAACACACTATTAAGGAATATCATTTGAATTGATGGTAAGATGCTTGTTTCTTATGTCCAAAGACATGGGTTATAGCCTAGGTGTAGTCACTTGAAAAAAGGTTGATTTTTGCTCATCCACCGATTGTCCTAAGGTCCCACTTAGTGGAACTAGAATTGAGGTTTTTTGTGATGATCCAAGGACCTTAACATATTATTCATTAAATTCTTAACTATGGTAGAAGCATTTGTCATTCTAAAGAACCATATAAAAAATTCATGGTTTCCATATCTTTTCATTAATACAGTCTTTCAAACATCATCCTCTTTAATTTTTAATGGATAATTTATAAATTTTAATGCTAGTTTAGAAAACATAGCTTCATCTCTAAGTTGATCCAATAAATCATCTATCATGGATAGAGGATATTTATTCTTAATTTTAATTTCATTCAACTATCTATAATTAATGAGTCATCTTATTAAGTTTCCATTTTTCTTTTTACAAATAGTACTAATTCACCTCAAGGAGAAACACTAGGTCAAATAAGACACTTATTGAGAGTTATTGCACTTGAATCTCTAGTTTTCCTAACTCAACTTAAGACATTGGGTATGGTGCTTTGGAAATTAGGTTCGTTCCTAGTTTAAAAGTTATCTCTACTTCTATTTTCTTCTTAGAAAGTAACCTAAGAAATTCTATTATAAATATGTCTAGAAGTTCATTGACCACTAGAACATAAAAAACATCACTTTTCTTATTTTTTGATTTAACAATTGCCATAGAACAAGCATGATGCTTTTTTAACATTTTAATAAATCTCTTTTTAGCAACTATCAAGACTTGTTATTCATCCACTAACTTCAATTGTACCATCTTAGTTTTCCAATAAACAAATCCATTATACTTGCTTAACTAATCAATTTCATAGATAATATCATATTATTCTAAATCCTTGATAAATATAGTTGCATTTCACTCCCTATCTTATATTCAAGATCTCATTACATACATTTTCTACAATATATCTACAATGTTACATAGCTTGAATAAATAATGTAGTCTCTAATTTTGTATATGATAAATTTAATCTTTCAACTATTTAATTATCAATAAAAGAACTACTAGCTCTAGGATCAAAAGAGAATAAGAAGAGATTGTATGTAAAGCATAACTACATTTTCAACAATAGTGTTAAGTTATTCTTCAATAATGTTTTTTTAGTATAGAGTACATTTACATAAGATTCATAGCTTTCACCTCTTTCTTGATTATAGGCAACCCATCTATCTTTTTAAATAATCCTAGAATTTTATTTCATTTTTTCCATTTTCCTACCTTACATGAAATTTTCTCTTTGAACAAATTTTGGACGGTCTCTCTTTAAGTGATTGAGTTCATCAGAATAAAAGTAGACATTTTTTCTTATCAAAAATCAAGGATTAGATTGTTAAGCTAGTCCATTTAGTTCACTAGGTTATTATTAAGTTGGTTCATTTGATTCCCTAGGTTGTTTTTCCTTGTTCAAACCCAACTAGGGCTTCTTTAATTCTCTTTATATTTGTTCATACTCCATCTTCCAATTGCTCTCTTTCCATATTTATGGACTTAGCTTGTGCTTCCTCATGAGTATCTATAGCCAGTGCTACAATAATGGATTTGATGAAGGATTTTAAACCTTTATAAATATTCTAGTATAGACAAATTAATCTTCAAGAACATAGGAAACAAATTCACATAATTTAAAGAATTTATAATCATATTCATAAATTGTCATAAATCTTTGAAATAATCATTTAGATTCATCCTCCTTCTTTTCCTTATAAGCTTTGAAGAGAAATCAACCCTTGAATGCCTGGGTGAACATTCTCATTCTATTTCCTCAGCTTTCTAGTGTCTATTTCTTTCTTTTTCAACCCACCATTGTTTAGTTGCTAACATCATATCATCCTAAGTGGCATAAAGCTAGTTCCTAGTAGTCAACTCTTGGGAAAATATTCACTCTTAACATAGTAGCCAACCACAATACACATCTTAAAATATATCCTTGGAAGCCAATCATGGCACACACATTGAAAGCCCAAGTATTGACTATATCTCACTATCCTTACTAGACTTAACTACTTAGTGTTATGACCTTGCCTAAATCCATAATTGTACATGATGTTATAAATCAAAATTTGAGGATGGAAATAAATACTAATCCTTCATGCAAATGGGAACATCATAAACATTTATTGTTCTCATTACTAACTACCCAACATCTAGTCACATATACCATGTTTTATCTTATTTTCTTTCATATTCTTATTTTCAAAAATTTCAAAAAATAACTAAGATTCCATAAAATTTTGTTCTATACCAAAGAATAATGCAAAAGAATCATTAAATATTCAGGAAATAAGTTTGGCAGAGTTTTCATAAATCATAGAAACTTTACTAAGAGGATATAAAATGAATTGAATAGAAATTTAATATAATTTTCATACAAAAAATATTTAAAATCATAAAATATTGTTTAGATTCTTGAGTTAATAATAAAAATAATAAGATAATAACAAAGAGTTGGATAGTAAGAAGGAAGTGCAAGAAACCCGCAATAAAATAGGGCAACATCATGAAAATAAAAATTAAATAAGTCTTCTTAGAAAATTTATGCATAGCTTAAAACTTTTAAAATCTTTATTTTTTCTTTTCTTTCGTTTCCTCTAAAATTTTACTATCTCTTGTCTTTTCCTTACTAAATTCCCATAATATTCTTCCTTCCTCACTTTCCTCTCTACCTCACATGGCTTAAGTACAAAATGATCGATGTAGAATTCAAAGAAAAGAAGTAGGCTATTTATAGTAGTTTGGTTTTGCATGCATGTCACATGTGTTGGACACAATTCAAACCATAAAACTAACATGTAGCTAATCAAAAAGAAAATAAAGAAATATTATACCTTTCATCTTGATGAACCAAGGATCAAACCCTATGTTTTTCAATGTTCTAGACAAATTGGTATGATCAAACTTTTGATACAATGTCAATTGAAGATACTTTCTTAAGAGGTTACTTTTACAAATACATAGGAATGACTAAAAACATTTAAGACTCCAATTTAAAGATGAATATTTATAAACAGTGTTGTTTGAGTAGGGATGAGTTCCAAACACTCCATAAATAAAGTGTTATATAATAACATGATCGTTATATAGAATATAATATGCAGAATTAAATAGACATAAAAACTAACAAAAGAAAAAATTTCAAGAATAATTGGATTTCAAGATTCATTCATTATATATATAAAAATAAAAATGATATAAAAATTTAACAACAATATACTGCTATTATTTAACTCAAGAATTAAAAATAACTTATTGAAACACATCTAATACATTTAAATTAAAGAATTAAACTTAAGCCAAATTTCAAGTTGTCACAACAAATGGCGATGTTGATATTAATTTCAAGCACAGAGATAGTAAATCAACATTTGAGTTAACATCCAGTGTTGATTTGACCAACAAAATAAAAATCCAAATAAAAGTAAAACAAATCCAAATTTGAAGACAATCTTCAAATTGAAACCTCAAGAAACTATTATAAAACTAAATAAAAAATAATGTTCAAGGGAAATTAATTTATGAATTAATGTTGGTTGCTGATTTTGAGAATAAGAAAAATTTCAATGCTAAGTGCTTCTAATAGATGCTAACAAGATGCTAAATAATTACAAAATAGAATCTAGACTCCAAATAGTTGTCAAGGAGCTAGAAAAAAAACTAGAGATGAAGCTAAAGATAGAAAAAATTAAGGAAAAATCAATAATAAGAAACATTAATTAGTAATAAAGAAACTAGAGAAGTCAGAAACTTTTGTAATTATTTATACTTGTACTATAAGAAGTATTGATTAGTCTTAACAAATAACTTGTAAGGAAATTTTTTTCTAATGACAAGAATACTATTAACTCAAAGATTAAAATTTATATTGACAAATGGACTATAAATAATGATAAAGATTCTCAACATAAGGATAGTTGTAACACTCCTAGTAATTATTATAACATCCTCTAAATAACTAATAGAGATGCTATGAAACCCCAAGGATTTGGATTTAACCTTAATTTACTAAATTAAAAGTATGTCATAAAATAAATAAAAATTATTAATTATAAGCATAAAATAGTAGAGCAATACAACACAACAAAAGTTAAAATTACTTGCATACTTAATTAAATAAAATTTTAAATAGAGAATAATAGAGATTTGCATAACCACTAAAATGAAGATCTTTAAAAATTTCACTAATTACATCATAAAATAGTATGTAAAATAACTATCCCAATGACACTTGTTTCACCTTAATTGGACCTATAGAAATAAAAATATTTACATTTGAAATCTACCAAATTAATTAATAAAATAATAATATATAATAAATAATATTACATTTTTTCCAAACATATAGTGCATGCCAAAATGAAGAGTGTTCCTTGCATTCTCATGGTCCTAATGGCATAGATGGCAAATTCATATCTATCATACTTTACTATTTATTCGCAAAAATAGGGACATGGCTTAAGTAGTAGAAAAGTGTGCAAGGTATTTATTTGATAAAAATACAAAATATACAAAAATTATTTTTCAAGTTCATAATGTCCATGTTGTATAGAAATGAATCACCTTTTATCCCATGTCCCACTTCTAGAGTTTCCATGATTACTCTAGGCACTTTATATCAAAATGCAGGAGGAGTGCAAAGGTTCATGCCAAAAGTCTCAGGTTATGGGCTAGGTTGATACAAGGGTGTTACACCTTGATGGACCCCAATAGGATCCAATCCAAAACTTTGAATTAGATCTAGATTAGAATTGAATAACATAATAAAATGGAGAAAATCTCACTTATATTAAGATAATTCTCAAAATACATATAAAATACATCAAAGATGAGGAGCCAAGCTCAACTCACAACTCTCCCAAGGATCTTAGAGGTCACACTTGTCCTCTCTTAATTCTTAATTATTCACAATGGAGCCCAAGCTCAAGACAATACACTTATAAGAGATTCTCCTAATCTCTCTCAAGTGTTCTCCCTTACCTCTCACTCAACTTCCTTACACAAGTTCTCTTCTTGCACAAGCTCTCTTCCCTTAAGATCTCTCTTTCTCTTGCCCTCTATTGGGATCTTTAGCCTTTGGCACTTAGCACTTCAACACTTGCTACTGCGACACTTGGTATTGCGGCACTTGGCACTTTGGCACCTAGAAATAATGAATTACATCAATATTTATAAGAAAATGGAAGGTAAAAACCCTAGAAACCTTTCCTCAAGTTAAATTGAGGTTTTCTAGTTATTTCGCAAGTCTTCTTAGCTTCTCCCTAGCTGTTTCCATCTTGCATTTCCTGTTTCCATCTTGCTTTGGCTATTTCCTGAATTGGAATGGGTGTTTTTGGAAGGTTCCCCATGCGTCTAGCTCATCTTTGGCTTCTTGTAGATGTCTTCTGTGAAAGCCCTGGTCATGGGAAAGACATTTAATATTTTTGGAAGATGTCTTCTCTGGGCTGGAGATCTTTTTACTTCAAGGAAGATGTCTTTGGAAAGATGTTTTTTTGTTTGCAAAGACGTCTCTTTTGAAGGTGCCAAAAATAAAAGTGCTCCTTTTGATGCCAGAAGCCTTCAAATGCCTCCCAATAAGTCCCCATAGATCCTAGAACCTCCTAAACTCATCAAAATGAGGCCAAAACATCCTAAAACATGATAATACATCCAAGAAAAATCCTCAACAAAATCAACACAAAAAGATACATAACATGTAGGGTGGAACAAGGGAATCGAAAGAGGTGTCTCTACACCATAGGTGTAGGTTTCTAATAAAATATTCAAAATTTTTTTTAAGTTTAGGAAAGCCACAATTTTTATAAATATTTAAAAGAAATCAAAATATTTAAAAGAAATCCAAAAGATGCATATTTTATCTAAGCATCTCTGAAGGATAGGTTCATAGTTATCCTCACTACCAATAGGAACCATTAGGTCTTAGAATAACCTACTTACTATCATCAGATAATTCTTTAACTCATTTTACTATTTAGAAATATCACAAATTTATCTAGTAACATCTATAAAATGTATATTTTAACTAGTGATATTCAAAGGTTAGATCTTGGTTATTCTTACTACCAAAGAGACTTACCAACAACTCTTGGAATAACCTCATTACTATCATTGGATTAGCCTTGTGACCCCAAGCAAGTCACTCATGGCCAAGTCTTGGTAATAGCCTTACTACTAACATCCTTAATGACCAAGGCACACGTATCATCAGAAGGATAGGTCTTGACTATGGCTCACCGCAACTCCACTAGACTCAACTGCTTAGTGCCATGATCTCAGTTAAATCCATACCCTCACATGAACTTACAAATCAAAATCTAGGGTAGGAAATCTATTCAACTATCTTTGTTCTTGTGGGATGGGTTCCACTAAAGAACATACCACTATTGCATGCAGATGATGGCATCTAAAAGACTTGTGACTCCCACTACCAACTGAGCATAAATGATTACATAATTATTACTTTATTCAAAAATTTCAAATGATTTCCAAAATAGACAAAATCCATGGTAGCAAAAATTCCACAAAATTGTCACAAAATCATGTTTATATTATGAGCTAAATTTTCCAAAATAGACAAAAATCTGTAATAGTCAAAATTCTCACAAAATCATGCTTATGCCATGAGCAAATCAAAAATATTCATTAAATATTCATATTAGGTTTGGCAAGGTTCCCACAAATCCAAAAATTCATCCAAAAGATAGAATATGATTTCTTCATGATTAAACTAGTAATTTCCATGTTACAAAAACAAACGCAAAATGAATAAAATTTGGCAGAATCTTGGTATAATAATCAAAAGCATAAAAGAAGAAAAGAAAGCTAGAAAGCAAAGAGGTAGGATCCACAAAAAAATAGGATAGCCATATGAAAAGAAAACTAAAATAATGTTCCTTATGGGATTTATAACAAAATAGGACCATCATATGAAAAAGAAATTAAAATAATCTTCCTTACTTGCTAAGATGCCCAAAATTAGCTTTTAACTTCGATTTGAACTAACAAACTAGAAGCCCCTTACAATTCGAAACAAGACATACCAAAGGCCATAATCTATTTATAAGTGGAAGAATCACATGCAGTGTGACATGCGAGCTTGACATGTGTTTAAAAATAGAAGAAACAAGCTTCAAACAAAAGAAATTGGGCTGAAAATGGTTCAAAAATGAAGAATTAGGATGAAAAATAGTTTCTGTTTTAGAACAGAAATTACCCAATGAACAGGGATGAGGAAGGCAGTGAGTAGAAATGTGTTGTGGAGGTGCTAGATTTTTTTTTAAAAAAATACAACATATATTAGATGTTTAACATATATGTTTTATGCCATGCACAATACACTATGCATATAATATATATATATATTGATGAGCAGTGAGGTACACCTATGCCCAACTATATGAATCACAAGCGTTCATGTGTGATTTGGTCAAATTTTGTGAACTTTGTAGTTACCAGCGCACTAGTGTTCTAGGGAGTGAATCTTTGCCTTAAGGTTAATTGTTATTTCCCAATTACACTTGTGACATACATTACTATGGTTAAATGTAATTGAGGCATCTCATTTTTATCATTTTATATTTTATGGTTTGGTGTTCAAAGGAAGATAAAAGTAAGTGGATTTAACTAATTTAAATTAACTAATGAACTAGTATCTAACTAGTCCTAACATAAGCATCTGGTCCTACTCTCCGCACATGTTCTAAACCCACGTATCCACTGTTGTGTTACCAAGCACTACGCTATTGGGCATACCAAGCAATAACGCTACTGGTATGGATCAACAATGGATCCATACACTCAAGCAATAACTAATTAATTAGTATCTAACTATTCCTAACAGTGTAACTAGCATTATTGCTTGGTCCATACACTTAGGTAATAATTAATTAACGAATATCTAACTAGTCCTAACATAAGCATTCAGTCCCACTTTTAGCACATGCCTTGAATCCATGTATCCATTGCTGGGTTACCAAGCGCTACGCTACTGGGTGTACTAAGCAATAGCACTGCTGGGATTACTAAGAAAATACATGTTACACTTGAAGTGGTCATACTTATGTGTTTAATATTTCTAGCTTATCTTATTTACCTACTTCATTAACTTAATTATTGGAAAATATTTAATAAATAATTTAAAACATTAAATGCATAAATAAAATATTTAATCTATTTAGAATGCTGCAAGGTTTATCAAAAAGCTTGTCTTGATTGCTGCACACACTGTCATACTTGGGTACAATAATGACTTTTGCTGTGGGCACTTAAGAGAAATATTCGTACACTTAATGACTTTTGCTACAGGCACTCAGGAGAAATATTCTAACTCTCAAATGAAAAAACTACAAGAGCTTCACTACTACTAAAATATCGATGCCATAAATGTGGTTGGTAGGCACATATTTATAGCCAAAAAATTGGACACTACATCAATGAGCCTCGTCAACGAGGCCTAGTTGACGAGGTTGCATTAACGCAACTGAAAAAATTGCAACTCATCATACCTCCATGACTAAATGAAAACTCATCCTTGAGTTCTTATACAAAATTGGAAAGGTATGTGATTATTGATTGACCTTTCACAAATAAAACAGACTGACTTGACAAAAAATGGAGTGCCTGAGGGTATGGATCAACACATTATAAAAATGGTAGTGTTCATGACACAAAATTAAACACCATGACATGACTCTTCAAAATTGGATAGTACATTCCTTAATGGCATGAAGTTTGGTGGAGAAGATTAGACAATCCTAAGTGGTGGTGGCTCTTGAGGTTCTAAGAGACCTTCACCAGCTTCATGCATGTGCAGTGGTTGAGGTGACTATGGCTATCCTATTGTTGCTACAACTTCTAGTGGGAGGAAAAAAGCATCGAGTAGTGCTTTCATTTTCTCCTCCTTACTTCTAGGATCATTCACCATCCATGTAGCTTCATCAATGTGGATTAGAATGGGCACATCCCAGGGACATGGAGTTGCTAGAAACAACTCCTTTGCATTAAGAAACCAAGCAGTGAATTGTTGGCATTTAATGTCAAATGCTTTGACTATATCTTTCAGCTCCTGGTAATCATTCATTCTTTTGGCTAGGTTCTTAGTAGTTGATCATTGATCTGTGAATCATGCTCTAAGAACTTTTAGTTCAGTGTTTGTAGTCTCAAGCTTTTGCTTTGTGTCTTTATGGTGGTTAAAATTTGCCTCATATGGAAAATATGAGGTAGACACTTGTTTCTCTAACTTTGATCATTACCATATGGTAGTCAGCATAGCCATTTTTCATAGCAAAGATTGACCAACTCCATGTAATCTATCATTTTTTCTATTTGCAACACCTTTAGGTAGATCTCCACTTTGTTGTAGGCATCAATCTCATTAATGATGGACTACCAAACTTCTTTTCCTTGTTGGAGTTGCTGGAGAGCTTTATTTATTTTCACCTTTGCCATTTGGATGTACTTCTCATTGACTTCTTTTTGTAGGAAAACCTGGTTTCTATAGTGATTTTTAACATTTTCTAACTTTAAAGCTTCATTCTTCCAGGTGGTAATCTCAATAGCAAATTTCTAGTGTAAGGCACAGACTTTCTCCATTGACAGATTTCAATTTTTTGTGACCAATCTCATTAACTTAGTATTTACCTTGGCAATCTGCTCCTATTGTTGATGAATAAATTCTTACATTTATTCCTTCTAGGCATCAACATTATGCAAGTGATGTTTCTATGTGGTCAAAGTTTCATTCTCCTAGCACATTTGAGCCAAGTCCTTCTGAATTAGGTACGTCTTTGCTTCTACTATGGACTAGTTGAAGATGACTATTACCACTTCCTTCTTAGCTTTCCTGAATCATTCTTGAAGCTATTGGAAAGCTTCATCTCTGGTTGTTGTTGGGCTGAGGATTGTAGTGTCAGTAAGGCAGGAATGTAATTTAGCAACCTCTATAGCCAAGCATTGATTTTGTGCTTGAGCTATTTTGAGTTGCCCCTCTAGGATGATGCATTTTTCCCTTGCATCTAACAACTTTGATTGTGTTGTGGTGATGTTTTCTAAAATATTAAAGATATCTAGAATCAGTTGCCTAGTCTCCACTAGTTGATCTAGTAATTCTTCATGCTAGGCTACATTTAGTTTTTCATTAATTGTGCATGTAGATGTCTGTGCATCTTGAAGTGTAGATACGTTAGGTATAGACACCGTAGGTGCATTTAGTGCTTCAGCAACGCGATCAAAAACTACTTTACTTGTTGTCTCTTGTCCTTGATGTTGTAGCACCAAGATAGTTGTCCCTTAATCTTCCTCCAAAAACATCGTGAAGGTGGCAGCATTCCCATATATTTCTAGAAATAAATGGTGTTGTTATAATGACACCATCACCTATTGAGCATTGGGATCAGACCTCGTTGGCAACTACGTTTGTTGGATCAAGAATATTGATCCACCCCTCTCCATTTGATTAATTGTTTGAGCCACCTCATTAAGGTGACTCATTACTAGTCTATACATAGATAGATTCACACTACGCATCCCTTCACGCTGCTCTTGCTGACTCAAGAGCTACTCTTGAATTTTGCACAAGTGCTCAATGATTGCACAAGCCTCTAGCATTGTTTCTTAAGTAGGTGGTGGCGGTGGCGACTACTCCTCTTCTTGAGTTATCATTGGCATATTTTCTTTCATAATTTCAGACCATGAGGCCAAAGGAGCATGCTTGATTATGTCATTGACATAGTAGATGATTCCTATCTTTTTGCAAATTTTTCAAATGAGGCATGGAAAGGGTAGGGTTTTCCTTCCATGTTCATTTTCCTTGAAACATTTTTTAATCTCTAAGTAGATAACTTGTGGAAAGTGTATAGAAAATCTCCCACTTAGAGTGGCACATGCTTGGGCAAAAAACATGGTCACCTTGCTAGGCCTCACCATTGGATTGATAGGTTGCAATTTTGAAATAGATGTGCTTTGTCAATGTGAGCATGTCGTACTCCTTATGGTTGACCTCTTAGCACTACTAAGACCACTTCTTTTTGGCCTCAAGATTACCTTTCATTGATAGCTCTGCTAACCATGTCCCAATGTCAGGAAACCCCAGTGCTTGTGTGATACCATTGGCCAAGTAGGACACCTAAATGTCCTTGATCTTTATTGTGGATCCCAACCTTCTATTATTCCAGAAGCGATATGTCTCTTCCATGTATCATTATCCATTGGATGTGATGATTGGCCACATGGGAGAGGTTTGTAGTTGTGTTTTGACATTTGCTGGAGCTTTCTTTAGGAATGGCCTGAAGTTTATTTCTTGAAGAACTAATCGTTGATTCTCTCGGGACCTAATGATGTCAAGGTAGGCTTGAGTCAAAGTGACTTCAAGCCTTGGCATGGGTCTTGGCACTTCTCCTCATTGTGATTGTTCTGTGGGCACTTTTTCTTCTAGAATTTTTCAAATAGATTCCACTTCAGGTTCCTCATGAAAAGGTCCCATTGCATGGGTTTCATCTAGTGGTTCTTGGGCTTGTTCTTGTTGGCCCCTTCTAGCTTTGGACCATTTCTCCCTTGGTTGAGAAGGTTCTCCTTCCTGTGGGTACTTAGGTCTTGGTGTCATTTGTAATCAAAATAAGGTCATGGGTTAGTAATCGTTGTGTAACATGAAGCAATTGAGATATCTTTATCTCTTTAGGATAGTTACACTTGGCTAAGTTGTTATTATGGTTGATTCAGCTACTCTAATAATTATTTTATTTATGTGTTATTATTAATAAATCATCCTGGAGGTTGTTGAAAGGGTTAACTTTTGAAAAAATTGATGTTTGTATATTATTAAGGTTATTAACCCTTTTAGGGAGTTAGAAAAATCTTCAAAAAATTTCATCAGAAACCTCAAGGTTTGCAGCCCCCATGATAAAGAGCTTACCTTTGATAGCTGTAGGATCGAAGAATGGAGTGATTTGGAAAAATGGTTGGGAAGTTAAGGGCTTTGGAAGGTTTTGGGATCTAAAAAATGGCAAAAAATCCCTGTGTGTTATGAGGAAAATGATAAAAATTTCTAAGTGTGTAGTGGGATATATAGGATTTTTACACTGCATTGATGAGGCCTTGTCAACAGGGCCTCATTGATGTAATCAGCTACGTCAATGAGGCCTTGTTGATGTAGCTATTGACCACTGTAGATGACCATTGACTTTGGTCAAACTTGCAAAATACAAAGATTTTTTGAATGAAATTGGGATCAAATGAAAGCTCAAAAGGCCAAAAAAATAGTATGAAAATATGAGAAGATGGTGTTGGAGCTCATAAATCTGGAAAAATGGAGAAAAATGATTTAGCAAATGAATGAAGTAAAAGGTTGAGGAGGACTGAGCAAAATACTCAATGGAATGTGCGAAAGATAGGATTGTAGCAATGTCAAAGGTAAGGAATCTTAACTAACCAAACCAAGAGCTATGCAAGTGGGTCCTTCCCATAGTAGGCTCATGCCCTTGTTGCCCTTACATAATCTCAACTAAGGAGTTTGTGAGCCCCACAGTTGATTAATGGTCATGAAAAGTTAAAGACCAACCAAAAATAATTTATCCAAGAATTCAAACATGTCAGACCAAGACATAGAGCATAACATAGAACCTGACAATAAGGTGAGTTATGACAGCATGGATGGATGACAGAGAAAGTGGAATGGAATTCTGAATTGAGGTCATAAGAAGTCCCTTATGGATTTTGTGTTTAAAATAACTTGAGAAGATCCATCCTTAGTCCAGACCAAACTTGATCACTTTTAGTGACTTCGCATCATTACTCTAAGATCTGTCCACCTACATGAGACACTAGAGTGCTTCCACAAAACAATCACCACTCCATAAAGAGAAGAAAAGAGAGAACTATGAAGTGAAAGAGGGCCTTAGTTAGAGGGGACCTTTAGGCATGGGTGCATGTCTTTCTAGTCCCATAACTAGTGCTTGTAGCCCATTTATTTGTCTAAGGGGTGTGCTTTGAATTTCCATCATGTTTTTTTTAAAACATTTTTGGATAGGAGCCACACCATGCAAAGACTTATTCTTTTATTGTGTCTAAGGGGTATACTTTGAATTCCCATCATGTTTTTTTTTTTGAATTTTTGGATGGGAACCACACCATGCAGAGATTTTATTTGACTTCCTATTAGTGGTTGGAATGGAATGGTAAGAAGTCTGTGAAAAACACTCAAGCACTCAAGCAAGTAGAAGAGTACAAAGAGTATTAAGTCCTCTTGAAGTCACACTATTTAAAAACCTTTGAATCCTTCCTAATTTGGAGCTTCTAAGGTCACTAAATAACTAAAGGTTTCTTTAATAAAAGGTATCTTGAATTCCCAAAACAAGGAAAACCATAGAGTTTCTTGGATGATGGGATGACATGGACTCAATACTTGTTCCATGAAAAATAAACCATGTCATAGTCATCAGACATCAGAATTCAAAAATAGAAACCAGACATCGACAATCACAACATTAAGCATAAACCATCATTAGTAAACAACAACAACAACATTATGTCCTATGGCAACAAAGTAATTTTATTAACAAACATGAGGAAATATCATACTTTAACAAAACAAAACAAAGTAAAATATATAAGAAAGTGTAAAATAATCAAGAAAGGTTCAAAGTTACTAACGATGGAGTAAAATTAGAAAAATATGAAAATAAAAAATTTGTAAAAATAAAAAATGTGAAAAATAAATAGTAGAAAAACTAAGAAGCCATATGGATTGTTAGAATGGATGGCCATATCTCCCATGATTGAGTTGGAAGGAGGAGATCTAAAAAATGGATTATGGTTGTCTATCTGTTGAGGCAGTAGTTGCACTGGCCTATCTTGGTTTAAGGAAAGGTCTTACTTGTTGGATGTTAACCAACTACTTTTTATTTGGGCTTTTAGGCTTGTAGATTAACATGGCCCTAGAGGGAAAGGTTTGATTAATTATATAAGGTCCCTCCCACAATGTTTGAAATTTTACCTTCTAGGGTATATGTGTGGGGTTCTAGTAGAGGATCTAATCTCTTGGTTGAAGTTTTACTTATCTAATTCTAAGGTCATGAAATTGCTTGTTGAATGCCTTGTGCACCTCATTCAAAGATAGGGCCACTAATTGATTTTCATGTAGCACATTTAGGTTGATCAATCTTTCTTTCTATGTTAGAATTAGGTCGAGATCCAAGTCACAGGTTGTTGAGAATGTATGAAGCTTAAATTGGATTGGGAGCATTGGAAGTTTTCTATACACCAACTCGTAGGTAGAGTAACCAATAGGAAGTTTACATGTTAAATAGTAAGTCCAGAGGGCATTATTGAGTTTTGTACTCCAATCTTTCCTATATTTGCTAATGGTCTATGTTAGTATTTTTGTGATCTCCTCGTTGGTTAACTTTACTTAATTGTTGGCTTGAGGATGGTAGGGTGTTGCTAATTTATGTTTGACCCCTAGGCATTGCATTAACTTTCTAAAAGTGGCACCTATGAAATGAGTTCCATTGTCAAAAATTAGCGAACATGGCACCCCAAACCTATTTACAATATTTTGTTATATAAATCTAGTAGTAGTGGATGATATACAATTAGTAATGGCTACTACTTTTGTCCATTTTGTGTAGTAGTCAACTGCTATGATAATATATGCCTTTCCATTGGACATGGATGTGATGGAAGCCATGAAGTCAATGGTCCATATGTCAAAATGTTCCAGTGGCTGAATCCATTGTTGAGGACCTTCCATGCAAATAGTCATCCCCCCATCACATTGATAATGTTCACAAGATCTGACAAATAGGTGGGCATCACTAAAGAATGTAGGCCAATAATATCTTGCCATCAGAATTTTTGTGGTAATGTGTCTCCCTACATAGTGGCCTTTGCAAGGCCCTTCATGAGCATCCTAGAGAACATGCAGTTGATCTTTGTTAGGGTATGCCAATGAATTAGATCATCAACACACACCTTGTAAAGGTGTCCATTGATTTCCATGAATTATTTGGCCCAGTGAAGAAATTGTTGATACTTTTTGAAGTCAAGATCTTATGGAATCTCCTAAGTGAGAAGATAGACGAGGATGCCATTGTACCATGTTGTTTCTATGGGTGTTTGCTCATTTATTACTCCTGTAAAGAGGAGTTCGATTGGAAACTGATCAAAGAGCAGGCTCTCCTCCTCTTTATTATCCCATCTAAAGCGAGAGCGATGGTTAACAACCACATTCTCAGTCCCTTTTTGATCTACCATCGTGAGATCGAATTTCTATAAGATCATGAGCCATTGTATGACATGAGGACTCAGTGTTGGCTTGTTTATGAGGAAGGAGATTGCACTATGGTGTGTGTGAAAAAATACTTTGTAGCCAAGCACATAGTGCCTAAACTTTTCCAAAGCATACACCATGGTCATTAGTTCTTTTTGGTGGTGGTGTAATTTAATTATGCTCCCACAATGCTTCGGCTCACATAGTGGATGTAGTATGGGTGTTTCTTATCATCCATCTACATGAGCACTGCTCCCAAGGTGTAGTTAGATGCATCCATCATGATGTGGAAAGGTCTAAACTAGTTTGGTGCTTGTAGGATTATTGTTTCTACAAGTTTCTCCTTTAACTGTTGGAATGCATGTTCACAGTCCTTGGTCCAAATGAAACGTGCATCTTTCTTTGTAAGCTCTATCAACAATTTTGTGATTTTAGAGAAATTCTCTGTAAATTGTCGATAATAGCTAGCGTGTCCAAGGAATGATATGACATCTTTGACTATCTCTAGTTGACATGTAATTCCTTGGATGATCCTTATCTTTTCTAGGTCTACCTCAATCCCTACTTGAGTGATTCTATGCCCTAGTACAATGCATTCTTGGACCATGAGATGGTCCTTTTGCCAATTGAGTTGTAGGTTTGTTTCAACAAATCTCTTCAATACTTATTTAAGGTGGTCCAAGGCTTGCTCAAATGTAGCTCCATAGGTGGAAAAGTCATCCATGAAGACTTCCACACCACTATCGATCTGTTGTTGGAAAATACTAAGGACCAAATATTGAAGTGTTGTAAGGAATTGCACAAACCAAATGATGTCTTACAATATGCAAAAGTCCCCCAGGAACTCATGAATGTTGTCTTAGCTTGATCTTGTGGTGCAATTTGGATTTGGTTATAGCCACTATAACCATCCAAGAAGCTATAATAGAAATACCTAGATATGATGTCCAACACTTGATCCACAAATGATAATGGAAAATAATCTTTAAATGTTGCAATATTTAATGGCCTAAAGTCGATGTAGACCTGCCATTTGTCACTTTTCTTTGGCACAATTACGAGTGGGCTAACCCATTCACTATTTGTGATGGAATAGATGAACCCAACTTTGAGGAGTTGTTCAATTTCCTCCTTGAGGATCTGCTTCAATTTTGGGTTCAGTCATCTTTGTGGTTGCCTTCTAGTATTCATGGCTAAGTCGGTGTAAATGCAATGCTAGCATATCCTTGGATCAATTCCTATTAGCTTAGGATATGACCAAGTAAAGGCCAAGTAAAGGCTATTGGCCATTTGTTAACCACCTTTAATAGCTTTTCTTTTTGTTCAGAAGCAAATTTGGCATTAATTATGACTAGTTTACCATTGTTTAAAAATGCATATTCCATGTCAGCCGGTTTAGTTTTTAGCTCTAGGGGCTCCTGCTTGAAGTTATTAGGGATTTCCAACTCTCCCCAACAAGTATCATCATCTTCATCAGAGATTTGGGGATAAACTTATTCAAGTTTATTTATGCCTTCAACATAAGCACATGTTAGGCTCTCAATTGGTTCCATGCAAAAGGTGCTACTATCTAAGTTAGCTATCAGCCACTAGGTGCCCTCCTATTTTGTGGCTGCTACGTATAGACACTATTGAATATTGATTTTTTTGTGCACATTGATTACATGCTTTAATGTATATACTTTTGATGGACCAAATCTTTTTCATGAAATTGCACCCATTATCGTTGTACGCGATGCATGGAATGCACTTCTTTTCTGTCTTGCCCAATTCATTTTCTTTGGATATTTCCAGAGAGAGATCCCTTATGTCCATACGTGCATCAACTGTGCTTAACCAAGCTCTTCCCATAATGATGGGAAAGTCACTTTTGGAGTTTTCAACTTTGATCATGAAAAAATCGACAAGATAGGACCACCCATAAACTGTGGTCACAATGTCCTCTACTAATCCTAGAGGGACAATAATTGATTGATCTACCAATTCTAGATGGATGTTAATCTTCTTGAGAGGTGGTAGGTTCCAAGCCTTGTACATGTCATGGGAGATAAGATTAACTCCAAAACCAGAGTCAAGAACAACCTTACATGGCTCATGTCTAGCAATTTTCAGGTAAATAAGTGAACTTCCTGGGTTAGATCTTTTCATGGAAAGATTGCTAGCCTTGATCTAGTTAAGAAATAGCATGATTTAGCATCACAGTACGAATCCAAGGTGGCAGTTGGTTTGAAGGGTACTTAAAGGTATTTGATGCGAAGGATGACAATATTGGAGATGCAGGATGATCAACCTTCTAGGTTGTGATGGTTGGAGAGGACTACTGGGTTGGAAGAAGGATCTTTTTCTAGATCTATTACATGAACCACTTAGCTAGAAAGCTAGTTGTGAATGTACAGCCCCCGTAGCATTTCGTTGTTGTGGCTGTGAAGGAATCTCACCCTGCATAGATGGAGTAGGAGGTAACTGGGTTGAAGGTGGAGGTGTGTATGCAGATGGATGTGGAGGGTGGTATGGATATGGGTTTTCCCTTGAGTAGATGGTGTATGTATTCAGTGGTACTCTAGAGGGTAATAATGATACTAAATGAGGTATGACTTGTAGAACTTCTTGGAGAGATGGGTTATTGAACATAGTACCCATATGGATCTGGTTGCCTTTCATGGTATTACTATATTGGTAGTGGAATTCCCCATGATTGCGGTTGGTACCATTATTGGTATTATTCATAAGGTTGTGGAGGAGCTCCACTTAGGTAGTAAGCTTATTGTTGCTAGTGGAATTGCCTTGGATTGCCTTAAGGATAAGGCAATCATCTAGGTACTTGCCAATGTGCTAGTTAAGGATTCAATGCATACATCCTAGACTCTTGTAAGTGTGATAACACAGGGCAACAACCCTTTGGATATTTGTATTGACAAATGTCACAATCAATTTTATCATTAGAGTCAATTTCCACAACTTCTTCTATGGTATTAGCTTTGCTGTTACCTCTTTAGTAGGCACGTTCAACTTCTTTTTGCCTCCTACAGTTACAATCACTATTTTTCTCTTTGGATTCTTTAGCAATCTTCATAGTAGTTTGAAATTTTTCATCCAAAGAGTCCCATAATTTATCAACCTTTGCTGAAATATCAAAAACAAATTTTTTGATGGGCAAGCTTTTCCTGTTTAACACTTCATCAAGTGGTGACTCCTCTTTATCACAAAATCGAACCTCCCATTTTCTAACGAAAGTGTCCCTCTTATACTCTTCTGTACTTTCTATTTTTATAGCTTGTCTTCTTCTTTTGCTACCTACTCAATCAACCTTTGGATTTGATGAGCTCTTAGTTCAGACAGTTTTCCTTGGGAATACATCCCAAGAGTTCTTCTAGTTTTTGCTCTAAGTCCATCTATGATGTGGTAAAGTTGTTCCCTTTGAGAATAACCATAGTTAGGGAATCAATGTAAGAGTGACTAGTATCTACCTATGGTGGCATCTAAGAGTTCATGTATTCCCTATTTCTAGCCTTAGATTTACCTTCTCAGATTAGACACTTTGGAGTATGTCTAGTATTTATCATTAAACAACTATAACATGGTACTCCATCGGTGAATGGATTCTAGTTCCAAGGATTGGTACCAGATTTCAACTTCTTGATGAGTGTCCTAGGGAAAAGCTTGAGTTTCCACCACTCATTTTGTATGTTCTATAAGGCATAGGCATCATGGAAAGCTTGTAGATGTGTTTGTGGATTAGAGTTGTATATCCCTTAAATCTTTGGATATTATTCATGTTTAAGTGCTTGATCCTACTATCTTTTACATGCCTAGTTGGAATATTTACTACCTTTACAATGTTGAGCATGCTTCAAGTTGCTAACAGAGGTTCATCATCCTCACTGCATCAATGATGCCGATGATGGTTTCAACCATCCCTTCGGTTCTGGTGGCCTTCACAGTCATTGTTATCTTGTTGATTACCTTCCTCATTATTATTTTTGTAGTGACTTCTATGAGAACCAGAAGATGAAGAGGAATGATTGGAATTGGATGAAGAGGATCAAGAGGAAGGTGGACTACCATCGCCACCATAGTGTCCACCACCATGTTTTTGCCCATTACAACCACCATCCTTAGATCCGTTACTATTGTGATGTTTACTTGAGTCCCTGCATTGACTATCACTCTTTCTTGAACCTAATTTATAAATCGTGGATCACAAGTTTAGGGTTGCATCCTTGTCATCAATAATAGGGGGTGGAGAATCCTTATGTTGAGAACCTTCAAAGGGAGGATCCTCATTGTCATCTTGATCTAGTAGGAACAAGAGATTAGTGTAATGTTTCCCCTTCATAGCCTCATGGAGTTTTTCCTGATGTCGATCTCACCTATGTTGTGTTTTAGTGGGATAGTAGTCCTAAGTGTTATAACCATTCACAATGTATTCTTCATGAAGATTTGAGATGCCCAACTTCTTAAGACTTTTAAGTAGCATCTCAAGTATAGATTTATTAGGAGGCAAGACAATGTTGCCCTTCATATCATGCCATTGTAGCTATTCATCCTGATGTAGGATGAAGGTGAAATCTGGTATATACTCGTTGGGATAAGTATATACCACTTTGCACTCATGTGGGGCTGGTGGTTTGACATCTTTGCCTTTGTGGAAAGAAGAAGAAATTTTGCAAGATGAATAAAATTATTAGTGTGCTTAGTAATTTATATGTCGTTGAGAGTGATGTTGACCTTGAGTTCATCCAACGATATAAATAATATTCACTAATCTTAGATAGAGCACATTTCAACAAACAAAGTCCTTGACAATGGTGCTAATGATGAGTAGTAAGGTACCCTTATGCTGAACCATATGAATCACAAGAGTTCATGCATGATCTAGTTGAATTTTATGAACTTTGTAGTTTCTGGTGCTCTAGTCTTCTAGGGAGTGAATTTTTACCTTAAGGTCAATCGTTATCTTCCCAATTACACTTGTGACATACACTAGTATGGTTAAGTGTAATTGAGGCATATCATGTTTATCATTTTGTATTTTATGGTTTGGTGTTCAAAGGAAGATAAAATTAATTGGATTTAACTAATTTAAATTAACTAATTAACTAGTATCTAACTAGTCCTAACATAAGCATCCAGTCACACTCTCTACACACTTCTTGAACCCATGTATCCATTGCTGGGTTACCAAGTGCTATGCTATTGGGTGTACCAAGCAATAGCACTGCTGGGATTACCAAGCGAATACATGTTACACTCGAAGTGGTCATACTTATGTGTTTAATCTGTTTAGCTTATCTTATTTAAATACTTCATTAGCTTAACTATTGAAAAACATTTAATAAATAATTAAAAATATTTAATAAATAATTAAAAACATTTATAAATAATTAAAAACATTAAATGCATAAATAAAATATTTAATCTATTCATAATGCTACAAGGTTTATCAAAAAGCTCATCTTTATTATTTCACACACTATTGTGCTTAGGTATAACAATGCTCGAATAAAGATCTGTACACTTAATGACTCCTACTGTGAGCACTTGAGAGAAATATTCTAACTCTCAAATGAAAAAACTGAAAGAGCTTCACTACTACTAAAATCTTGATGCCATAAATGTGGCTAGCAAGTGTGTATTTATAGCCAAAAAGTGGAGACTATGTTGACGAGGCCTCGTTGACACGTGATACGATGCGTCGATGAGACCATGTTAATGAGGCCTCATCGATGTAGTCGACAAAAATGCAACCCATTATATATATATATATATTACATGAACGTGATTTGATATTGACTTTTACATTTATATGAATTTACATTTACATTTACATTTATGGTATTATAGTAAACTAAGAGTGCTGTAACTTTAATTCTAGTGAAGTAAGGATTAAAACCTACATTTTCGAACATCTCGGACACATTGGGAAGGTCATATTCTAGGTAGGATATCATTCTAAGGTACTTCCTTAACAAATCTAATTTATGCAATATTAAAGTATAATTAATAATGAGCTCTAGATCTTAGTTTAAGGACAAAAGGTAATAAGGAATGTTTTTTGGGTAGGGTCAAGGTTAGAAATTACTCAATGAACATAGTATTATATAATCACATGTGCACAATAAAATAAAAAGATATATAATTAAATGTGCATAATAAAGAATAAATGTGCATAGTAAGTATTGAATATACATCACTAAATGTGCATAAAGAATAAAATATGCATAGCCAAATACTTGTAAAGGCATGATAACTGACAAAAGAAAAACTTCCTGGGTAATTGGATTTCAACATTTAATCATAAATATTTAGAAGATCTATGACTAAGCTCCAATAGTAGTAAAATAAAGGATACAAAACTTTAACAAAATATCCTAACAAGTAGATTGCATTCTCTTATGTAAGAAACTAACAAAAACATTAACAACATGATAACAATAATAACAATTAGCTACTTGCATTTGACAAGATTAAGAAATTAATCATATGTATTAAATTAAATAACTAAATTTAATACAAACTTCTATTTTGTGACAACAACCATGATGGAAAATATGTATCATCATTTTCTATTGAATCTTCCTCTCCGACAAAATTTCATATTTCTTCAATGCTTTCCATTACTACATTGTATTCTTTTGCTATTTTAAGCTAATGCATAAATTTTGAAAGTGATGTAAATGTTGTTAGGACTAGGACTATCATTTCTCTCTTGATTTTTGAAATTATTAATTGTAAGATTGTACAAATGAGTAGACAAACCTAAAATCGCAAAGTTTTTCCTTTCCATGTTTTTGGCATTTTCTACTTAGTGTTAAGCATGTGATATACTTTAAATTTTTCTATTTATTATTAATATAATCTCAAAAGTCTCACATCCTCCTATTTAGGGCTTAATAATAATTGTTAGTAGTTCATATTTTTTATAATAATAAAATTGAATTTTTAATTTCATAGACTTGAACCCTATTGGTTCTATTATATCACACTAGTTTCAAATTTTCTTTTATAGAAAAGTTTTCAAAACTCAAGACTATTGATTATAGTGGAACCTATGATCTAGGTTTTTTATTCTAAGACTCTTACCACTAAGCTAATATTTCATTGTTACATAAGTTTAGAAGAGATGTTAGAACCTCAAAATAATTGTAATATAAGCACACCTCAAGATATATAGTTCAACTACAACTTTATACCTCAACATTCTCCACTAGAATCAAACCCATGACCTAAAGATTTTAAATTAAGAGTCTTACCACTAGGCTAACATCTCATTGTTACATAAGTTTAACATATAAGAATCATCATTTAGAATGTTGATAAAGTGCTTATTTCTTAGGCCATAAGCCCTAAGTTTGAACATAAGTGCAACTACTTAAAATGATATTAGGCTTTCACTCATCTATTAGTCCTTCCAAAATATATCTTGGCAAGATGAGGCTTGAGCCTCCAAGTAATGATTCCTTTGATTTTATACGCTTTACATAAATCATAAGCATTATTTAAAAATCAGTATTGTAGTGCCTTTACTTCATCTATGATGCACTAATAGTGAATGTAGGTAAAGGATTTCATAATGATTTATTATGGCAAGGTATCTACCTAATGTCATAGTTGCTAAATGTATATTTCTATCATGTTCCTAAATAATATAAATCTCAGCATATCTCTTTGAATCAAACCTATAGCTTGCAAATCACAAGTCACAACTTTATTAAATAATTTAATGGTTGCATTTTACAAATTAAGTCTCATATATATATATATATAGTTGACAAAATTGAAAAGAAGCTTGATAAATAGAAAGAAAAAAAAAAGCTCACCTTTGGTAGTAAAATTTTAGTTATTAAACAAATATACTTTAGCTATTGGACTTCAATAAAAGTTTCTTATAATGGAATTAATAAAATTATTAATTAATTTCTATGGTTTGTTAAGCAAAATAGTAAAGGTATTTTGAGAGTTTTTTGAAATATTTTTACTCTAGCAATAGCTATGAAGGACTTGGCCTTATTAATTGTTGTAAGTCAAGTGTTTTTCTTTTAGAAAAATGGATTGCAAAATACATTAATGAAGGTGATATTTGTATGCTCCTTCTCAAAAACAAACTTATGTAAGGAAAATCAAAAAATGATTACAACTAATCTTCTAATAACTTTCTTCAATGTTCTTTTTCTCAAGTCATTTCTATTCTTGGTTCTCTAGTGCTTAAACAAATTTGAAAGACATTGTGCATACTCAGTATTAGAGCTATAATCATATTATGGTTTTAGAAGATATGCTTAAGCAAATTAGTCCATAGTGGCTTCCTTTTAATGAAAGAAATTGGGATACTTATTCACCTAATTTATGCATCACTTTGAGCAAATTAAGAATTATTGCAATTTCTTATTTATATAGTTATGATAGATGGATTCAATGGAAGAAGGCTTTTAGTCTCTATGGTCTAAATAGAATGAGAAGAAAGAATTTTCAAGAATTGATTTCTAATCTTGATAATTTATTTTAAGTTAACAATACATTAAAGCAAGATTTTCTAAACATTTTTAAAATGAAATTAGATCTATTTTTTTAACTGTAAAGTTGCATATGAGATAATTACTAAGATTGATCTTATTTATAATAAATTTAATACTAATACTGATACTAATATTTTAGTATGTTTATGTAGATTCAAAAAATCTATCAAACAAATGAACTTGAGTTTTAGTAGCAAAGGTTTTAGCAGTGAAGGTTTTAGCATTGATCTAAGGTAGCAAGGGGTTTGACAGTTAGGGTTTTAGGATTGAGGATTTCTACCATAAGGGTTTCAACATCAATTTAATTTGAGACAATAGAAAGGACAATTAGAAGTAGGTTAGATTGACTGATATTTTATGAGTGAGGATTTTTTGTCAAAGATATTAAGTCATCTATGCAAGAAATTTTAAAATTTTATCATGGCATCATCACAGAGTACAAAAAAAATTATAAATGCAAATCCTCTTAAAAAAATTTTAGTTGCATAATGGAAGCATATTGATGAACCACATTTAGCCTAGCTCCAATATCAGAGTCTTGATATCAGATTCATGATATTGAGTCCCAAGATGCCATATCAAATATTCGATATTGTGGGGTGTGTGTTAGCTTATAAATATAGCACTTGAGCACATAGTTTCAATAGGTTTTTATCATAGCATAGCGGAGGTTTTGCAATTTCTTTTCTCCAGAGTTAGAATATTTTCCAAAGTGCCCATAGTAGGAGTCATTGAGTGTACCAATCTTTATTTGAGAACTGTTGTACCTAGGAATGATAGTGTGCGCGACAATAAATATGAGCTTTCTAATCAAACCTTGTAGCACCTTGGCTAGCTTAAATATTTTATTTATGCATTTAATGTTTTGTGAAATTTCATTTAATACTACCAAGTAATTAAGCTAAAGTAAGCTAGCTAGATTAAATAGTAGTTGATTAAACACATAAGTACGACTACCTCAAGTATGTGTATGATACTTGGTAATCCCAGCAATGCTTAACATTTCATAACCTAGCAACATTATATGTGTTCAAGATGTGCATAGAAATTAGGACTGGATACTTATGTTAGGATAGTTAGTTATTAATTAGCAATTAGAGTTGTTGAATTGATTTATAAATTGAGTTTCAACTTATTATTAATTGTAGATGAATAAAATATAAAATAATAAAAATCATGTGCCTCAATTACACTTAACCATATAATTAAGCTCCACAAGTGTATTTGAGAGGACAAAGACTATCATGGTTAGCTTTCACATCTTGGAACTTATGTATTCAAGAATGTAAGGTCTACAAAATTTGACTAGATTGTGTGTGAACACTTGTAATTCGTATGGTTGGGTGTAGGGTGAAACACCACAAAATTCGGAGCTTAGTACTTGTCCAACACCAAACAGGACCTTGGAACTCACGAACGACGCCAGCTGCATGATCGCAACACTTAGTTTTTGCTAAGTACATGGTGCCAGTGTATACACTCCAGTGTATATGCCAAGATCACACATACAGTATATACGCCCAGCATACAGTGTATACACCCGGCACTCTGGCGTACACGCCCGGGTACTGCAGATGCACACGCTCGACGACAAGATCTCCAATGACAGCATGAAGATAACACCGAAGAGCAACGATTGAAGCAAGTGGACATCCTTCGGCGTATGCGCTCGGCATGTACGCCCAGCATCTATCAGCGTATACGCCCGGCATGTATGCCCAGCATCCTTCAGCGTATACGCTCGGCGTATATGCCGAACATTCACCAGCGTATACGCCCAACATATACGCCCAGCGCTCAGCATCTCCACCCAGTTCACACCCAGCATTTTCAGCGTATACGCCCAGCAGTTGTAACATTTTGTATATTCGTAAAGTGTATGCACTCGGTCAACGCGCCATGTGTCTCCCATCCCGAGTCTAGCGTAACAACCTGTATAAAACCCCCATTTTTCCACTTCATCCGGACGGTTGGCAAAAATCCGGGAGGAGACCAGAGAACATTTACGCTGCGCAAAAGAGCAGAAAACCTTCTTACGCTAGGAAGCCCTGCACGCTGCGAATTAGTCTCTTATGCTCCACTCGCCCTGCAAATCGCCCGAGTCATTCTTGTGTACGCCGAGGCTTTTCGTCCGCCTTGTGTTCTCACATGACTGCGTTAGACCGGTGCACTATACTTTGACTCTATACTGTTTACATTCACTGCAAGTTCTTTTACAGTTTTACGTCAATTTGGCCCACGCATTGTTTACGTCTGTTTACGCCTGCGCTTCGTTTGCATCTGTTTATGTTTTACGCTATTTTTACTGTTTACACTTGCACGCCGTTTACGCATAACCCAGCGTATTAGCACTTTGCGTACGCGCGGGGAAATCCTTGTCTGATCCGCGTGTGGACCACCCAAGGTACTTTGCCTTTGCTGCATTCCAGCTTGCCCTCAGGTGAAGGCAGGGTCTTCTGTACGCGTCCTGCGATCCCGCGGCCTCTATTTTCCTTCCAGCCGGAGACCGATGATTTCAGGCGGTACAGAAATTGGCGCTAGAAGGAGGGCCTCCTAAAACTCTTACACGTCGCTACCTGTAAAATCCTCCAGCGTTTACGTTGTCTTGTCCAAAAAAAACCCCACCCTGTGATTGTCCAGGGTCTATGCTGTCCCATATTTACGCCCCCTCTAAAAATTTCCCTCTGAAAACCATACGCTGCCCTTCGTTTTTACGCTCTGCATTGTTTACGCTGAATCTTGTTTACGCGGTGTACTATCTACGCCGTCCTAGTTTACACTCTCTCTCGTTTAACTGAGCCTTGTTTACGCTGTCTCGTTTCACGCTGAACCTTAGTTCCCAGTTTTACGCTGACCTTTTACGTTGAACTTGCTTTACGCTCTCTACTTTTAGGCTGAGTCTTGTTTTACGCCGCAACTCGTTGGTCTTGTGTTACGCCGATCACTTGTTTTACGCTACAACTTATATTACGCTGAGCCCGTTTCATGCTGTGAACTGTTTACGCTGTGAATTTTACGCTGCAAATTGTTTACGCTGTAACCCATTGTACGCTCACCTATTTCGCGCTATCTTTTGTTTTACGCTATGGCTTGTTTCACACTGAGCTTGTGTTTATGCTGAGTTTGTCACGTTCGTCTGTTTTACGCTAAACACCAGTTTTACGCTAAGTGGTCCTTTACACTACAACTTATCTTACATTTGTGTTACGCTAATCACCTCTTTTACGCTGTACACTACTCCCTGTCTTATGCTCTTATCTTACGCCGTTCCACTTTGCGCTGACCCATCCTGCGCCTTGTACGCTTTCCAGCGTCTACGTTGCCCATATACGCTGTATACACTGCGCACGTTGTATACGCTGTATACGCTGTCCTTTGAAGCGTATACACTGCACACCACATTACAGAGCAACTCCGCCTTTCCAGACTTACTCCTATCCGTGACATAGCATCATGAACCCTGTTAACAACACCGCTCTCACCGCCCAGACCACCGCCATGGACACCATAGCTGTCCAATAGCCCGTCGCACAACACCCAGGAATGCAACCCACAGCGGGTCCCCGCCGATCCCTAAGGCTGCAAGGGAGGGACCCAGCCTCTAACATCATTACCCAGGACTAGTATAACTTTATCTGTATTAAGATACAAGCTGACTTGGCTGTTGATCAAGCTGAACTGAAGGTGAAGAGGCAGTTTGAGCTGTATTACAGGGGGGACGAGAGTTCATCCCTTCCCCGTACGACTTGATTCCCGTTCCTGAACAATATTCGGAACTCATCACATAACTCCTCCTTCAAAGGAACAATTCATTGGACTAGCCCGCACTAGAGCCCCAACTGGAGGATGAGGATGGATTCGCCGCTCAATCCGAGCAAGGAGAGTCATACCATACTTTAAGCCCTCAAGCACAAGTCAACCCCATCTTCCATCCTGGCACAGGGGAACTCATGCCCTTGCAACACCTTAGATTCGTCCAGGCTCAATAGCCACCACCGAAAATAGTAGCACTAGCCCACGTCCCTCTTCCGAGCGATCACCAACCCAACACCTTCCCACTCACACTCATCCCCACAGTCGCGGCGGGCCCATTCTCACAAGTGCCGCCACCTTTCGATAACCTGGGGGTAACACTCCCACCAAAGGTGATAGGGATGCCACACATGATTTCGGCATCCACATCCACCCATTTCATACCACACGTCCAAGCACATACAGTTCCCCAAACAACCGTGACCTAACAGGGAGTCCTCGCCCATAACGTGGCGGGGCAATGGCCGGCAAGAGGAATGCCGCCGCACCAAGTTCCCCATCACCATACACCACCCCATGCGGTTCAACCAATCAATGTTCCCCAAGCACAACCCCAGCTGCAGCAACACCAACAACAACACTTTCCCTACCACGTGCCATCTGTAGCGCCGCCCGCCGCAACCTTGCCACAAGCACCCGCGCAGCTGTCAGCCCTTCCGCCTAACACGCAACAATCTAGCTTGTACAGTATACCGCAACCCCAAGCCACTGCATCACTGAGCGCCCAAGATTGGGCAGACGCCAAAAAGATAATGCAAGAGCTTACTGAAGAGGTAAAACGCCTCAAAACGGCCACTGAGGGAGAGTTAAAGGTAGTGGATTTCTACAACGATGACCCTATCAGCTCTTCGGTCCCACCTCTAACATTACCTAAAGGTGTCCCCTTGCCCACATTAACCAAGTACAACGAGGAGACCGATCCCAACGCGCACCTTATAACATTCCGGCTAGAATGCGCGCTGCTCCAAGCTTGGCCCCACTCCATCCTCCGAGTATTTCCCATGTCTCTGGCAGGGAGAGCACTCGACTGGTACCGGGTCCTGCCTAGGAACTCTATTTTCTCTTTGGACGATCTTTTACGCCAGTTTGTGACCCGGTTCAAGTACAACTTGAAACCCGAGGCCATGCTAGACAGCCTCATGCAGATCAAGCAAGCACCGCTTGAACTTGCACAGAAATTTATTCAGAGATGGAGTGCAGCTGTCAACGAACTGCACGAACCAATCTCTCCAACCTATTTGCTTACAATTCTGAAGGGGGCCGTCAACCATTTCTTTAAGTCCAAACTTTATTACCTCAATGCATGTGATGTGAATCAGGCATTTTTACAGATCAGAAACATAGAGGAAGCGGCTCAAAACAGCCATGACCCGACATACTTGGCCTTCAAAAATCAACACACTAAAAAGATAAAGAGAAGGCCAAGACAACTATAGCAGCAATAGCGGGAACCCACCAAACAAACACCACACATCAACAAAGACCGCCCGCAACCACCACTAACTACTATCAGCCCGCTCCCACAACAACCCCAGAGTCATCATCACAAAACCCGACGAACCGTGCGCGTAATTTCGAGAGGAAGGAACCCTCTCAGTACACGCCTTTATTGATGAAACCGTCCTAGCTCTTTGACCAACTCTTAAAGGCCGGGTTGATGCAACATAAGCAATTATCCCTTACGGCCATCCAAAGGCACGAACGATTCTGCCAACTCATACAGAACCCAAGCCTAGCAACGTCGGATGAGCCACCCGTGCCCAAAGGGTTCAGGGTGGATCGCTTTTGCGACTACCATCAACGCAACGGGCACAGAACAGATTATTGCTTCACCCTGAAGCAGGACATCCAGCGGATGATTGATGATGGCAAAATCACTTTCGACGGGGCTAACCCCGTCCAGCTGCAAAACCAAACTATGGGGATGTACAAAGACCCCCTAAACACTAAACAGGTAGCGTACGTAATTGACGCAATCTATTGTGACGATGGTTCCGAGACATCCCGCATCAACACCATCTACCCCGAAAATAAATAGGAAACACTTGGCAAGCCATTCGTAGTTCAGATCCCTCCCACTGAGTCCGCACCCGCATCTCAACCATCCCACGCCCCGCAGCTGCCATACGTAGTCCGAGTGCCCCCGACTATATCCGCCCCCAACATCATGACGTGCCAAAAACCATACGTGGTGCGCGTCCCTCCAGTCAATCCCACAGATACACCAACCCTTTATGCTCGGCCTACCCCTTTCGTAGTTCGAGTGCCACCCACCGTTGCCACGACAGAGGTCCAACCTCCGCCAAGACCAACCCCGTACGTCATCAGGATACCTGGACAGACTCCTGCCCAGTCATATCCGACCGTCCACCTGCAATCCCGTCCAGCTCCATACGTTGTAAAGGTCCCAGGGCAATCCCAGGCTATGAGGCCAACTCCGCCTCCCCGTAACACACGAGAATGCCTAGTAGACAGACTTACATGTGAGCGCATGGAGAAGGAGCGCCAACGGCTAGCCATGGGCCCACCCAAACCAACTCCACTTAACTCTATGCCCATGTCATCATCCAACAGTCGACCGAACATGGACAGCAACGGTGAGTCATCCGAAACACAAGAACCGTATAAAACGGCAGGTCCTAACAATAACGACAAACCACCAAAACGCGAAATAAAACTATTGGGTCCAATGGACCCAGTCACTGCTAATAAAAACGTCCCTGACAGTAGAGATTTTGCAACGGCCCTGACACAAGTTACTCAAGCCTTAAAACAGAAAAACACCTCGTTAAGCTTGTATGACTTGGTCTTAACATCCCAGACTCATCGGGAAGCTCTGGTGCACATGCTCACATCGATCCCGGTTAGTGAGGACTTGCCCCCCAACGAACCCGCCATCCACGCGGTAATGTACCCATCTCACGGGGTCAGTCCTAAGCCCTTGAGCTTCCACGATGATAGCATCAAAGTCGACAAGAAGATAGGCGAGACCACAACAATCCCTATGTTCATAACCATACATGTAAACCAGTTCAAGATACATAGGGTCCACGTAGATGATGGGGCAGCTACCAACGTTGTACCATAGCCTATCATTGAACAACTGGGGCTCACCGACCTAATCAAACCTATGACAACCACATGCTTAAAGTCCTTCAACGGGTCACGCGTACTAGTCAAGGGCACAATAACCCTAGACTTTGTAGCGGGAGACCAGTTCCCCACATTCGCTGACTTCCTTGTCGTCGATGAAATGCCAGGATTCAACCTAATATCGGGAAGGCCCTGGCTAGCCCAACTGAGAGCTGTGTCCTCCCCTATACATCAGGAGATTCACCTACCCTATGAGGGTGGTGAAATCGTCATACATGGGGAAGCAGCCTCTCCCGTCATTTCATCGCACACAGACGAGGACCGAGGCTCTGGGGTTGAACTCGACAAGCCTGGCCAAAAGGACTCAAACAAAACACAACTGGAGGGTAGCGAACCTTCGAATACGGGACAAGACCCTCAAGCTGAAATACCTGCGTTTAACACTGTACACGCGTCACCTCATGAAAAAACCAACATAGAAACAACGATCGACATCGAAACACCTAAAGGTATCGATACCGAAAACATTCTAACGGATGTCTCCTGGACTGAATTGCCATTCAACATGATCAGTGAAGGAGACGGAGAATACAAAATCATATCGGTCAATACACTCCCTGATGAAAAAATGGAGAAAATCAAGAAACAACTAAAATGAAACGTTACCACGTCTGGAGTGACGTTAAACTACGAATGGTCCGAAACGACGTTAAACTACCCCTCGTTCGAGATGATGCTAAACTATCTTTCGTCTGAGATGACATGAAACTATAACACGTCTGAAACGACACTAAACTACGGTAAAACTCAAAAACGCCAAAAATCATAATAAACAACAAAAGAAAACAAAATTGAAACAACACTTCTTGTCTGAAAAGATGTTAAACTATTGTGTCTGCAATGACGTAAAACTAGCCATGATCAGAAATGGTCGGTCCACTACGAAACATCCACTTACGCTAAAATATTACTCGTTCACAATGGGGTCCGAAATGGCCTTAAACTAGTGCATGCCTCGTTTTCTTTTTTTTTTTTACATATTGTGCGTCACCCTTAAAACAGAAAAGCAAACCCAAAAACATTTGAATGTTGTGTCGTGTATGCAAACAATTGAAAGTCAAAAGAAAAGATATATTTATGCAATGTTGTACAAATAGCGCCCGTTTGTTTTCTCAATACTTTCCCAGTTACAATGCCTATATAACTTTGAATCAACAAAAATACAAAACAAAACAAAAACTACAAAAAACACTAAGTGTCTGTGACAGGAGGATCATCTCCTTTAGAACCACTAGTGTCAGGGGCCCCTGCTCCACTGGGGCCAGCCTCGTGAGTATCATCGCCACCTTCATGCTGAAAACACCAAAAATAAACAACCAACACAAAAATAAGCAGATGTTAAACACTTTAAACATTATCTAATGAATTAACTTCATAAAGACAAAATGTTTACCATAGGGGATCCCCCTAAGCCAAACTCCAGCCGATGAAGGATTTCTTCCTCTGGAACGCTGGCCCAATCTGTTCCGTCCAGGCCTAACTCAACGTTTGCCAAAGCCTTGCCTTTGTCGACCGCTGACCAGGTAGGATGTTTCAGAGGAAATTCACCTACCGACACCTCCCCAGAAGCAGTTGTGATGACCCTCTTAGGCGATTCCATTTCCACAATTGTGTTTTGGGCAAAAGTATTGAAGGTGGAACGCAAATCCAAACCCTCCACAAACATCTCCAGTTGCCGCTTTTCAATAGATACCTCTTTCAGCGACTTCTTGTACTGATGTTTATGGTTCTTTTCATCCTGACCCCACTTGCAAACCTTGGAAGCGAAAGCCTTCCAATCTTGAAACTTAAGGTTCAGGAGATCAATTTGAGCTTTGCATTCCACCATTCTCCGAGTCATTGACGCATGACGGTTCAGAAGATTCCAATACCTGGTGTACGTAATCTCCGAGGTTCGCCAAGAATGATCTCCACTTAGTCTAGCAGCGGCGAATTCGTATCGAGCCTTTAAATTGTCACACTCCTCTGTTATGGCAGAGACTTCCTTTTCCTTCGCCTGTACTTGTAGCTACAACTGTTCAACAGAACGCCTACAAGTCCACAACGACTTGGCATTATGCGCAAGGCTTTCTGCAACTCCGTCATAAACAGACCTTGGCACCTGTTCCACTTCTGGGGAGAGTGTAGTTAGGCTTTCTATACTGATGCCCTCAAAGGGATCCCATCTTAGTTTAGCACCTATTCACACAGAAAACATGAACATTAAAACGGTACGCATAAGACACGAAGCTCCTAATCTGTAAATGGTTCATACCTATATCAGGATGGACTTCTTGGAGATGTTCAATGACTTCTTCCGTGATCCCATCCACAAAATCTGACTTACTTGGCATCTCTGACCAAATAAGTGGTTGACGGGTACGGGAAGAACTAACCTCAGCGGTCCCCTCAAGGGGAACCGTCTTCATGGGAATGTCCAATCGTACTGTCCTGGTACCACTGCCTTCATCTAAGCCAAAAACACGAAAATAAAAAAAGAGTAGGAGCCACAATTAATATAATAAAAACCAACTAAAAGCGAAGACGTACCTTGATCCTTGTCACCTTCTGGGGGATCGCCCAAATCCAAGTCACCCTTGAGGAAGCTACTAAACATTTGGTTGATAGCATCTGGGTCATCTAAAGGTTCGGGGTCAGTAGTCCTCTCTGTTAATAGCTCTGTTCCCCCACCTTGGCTCTTCTCTGGACTTTCCTCCTCATTGTTCTTCTTGGTACGCGTATCCTCCTCCTCTCTGATGGTCTCTAAGGCTTCCTTCCTCACTTCATCAAATCAAAAACAATAACGACACGTAAGCAATTGCGGTAAGGGTTATAAATAAATGAAAGCGATACAAGAACAAGCAGACGCGCTTTGCTTACCAGGTATCCTGAAGCGTAATCGCTTCACGCATGGCTGGTTTATCTCGGCAACTTCCTCCATGATGTGTTCGGGTCTTTTCAACTTCGACTTGCCTTTCCCAATGGTCTCTTTAATAACCCGCTCTGCCCGTTTGACGGTTAAAGGTACATTAGTTGGCTCCACCCCCAGACTATCCCACGTATGGATGGAACCGCCAGATGATCCTCCTGTAGTGACAGACATGGACTCATCGATACCTTCCGGGGCATTCTGCGACTTGGTAGTCGCGTACAAGTGTTTGACCCACGGGCGGGATAGTTGACCCCGATCCCGTAGGACAAACTTGTTGTCCGCACGCACCATAAGAAACTTGGCAAAACGACGAAGATAGTCAGCAAAGAAGGCAAAAGTAAAGTGCGATTGTGCTTCGATGTTTGAGTGCAACCGCACTATCTCCTTATGCATGCCAGCCAACAAAAACTAAGCCCAGTTATACCGCATGCCGGTTTCTAAGATACTTCGCATGATGCGCACAGCCTCAACCCCAAAACTCTGCACCTAAGAAAGGGTTTTGGGAAACACCCGTGCCCGAAATAGGGGATACAGTTCGTTCACCTGAACAACCTTTGCCTTCCCCTTCATTGGGAACCCCTTGGTGCTTTTTGTCACGCCAAGCCAAGACTCCAGTTCACGGATCGTTTGGAGCTCTTTGTGAGACCTGTCCAACACTATGGGTAGGCCATCTGCCGGCATGCCAAATAAGTTAGAGAAGAATACGGGTGACAGATGAAACACCACCTTGACACCCTTAATCCAGCTACTGTACTGAGAGACAGACTCATTGAAAGAGTCCACGATCCCTATCATTTCCCCAATCGAGACATTAGGGCTTGGCGTCATAAAAAGTTCTAGGAGGCCCGCATCATCTAAGCAATGGGTGAGGGAAGGTGGAGCATGCTTACGCAGCCACTTCTACGCTTTTGCTACCTCCCCGAACTTCATTGACAAAGTTGTCTCAGTTCGGCCTGTTGTCACGGCATCCCCACCGGAAGGTACATCAACTGTTAAAGCAAGTTAAAATGACCACATCAACCTCCTGACCCCAAAACAGTTGAACAAATCCACTAACGCATTTAATACGTGCTATTACTCACCGTTAGTGGCAGATCTGGAAGTGCTACCAAAGCTATGAGGAAAGACTGGCCCCTGATCTGTCCAGTCTTCATGAAGCCACCCATGAGCCTTACACATCGCAAAAGCCCTAGAAAACTGGTTATGGAAACGGACCATTGAACCCTTCGTCTGAGCTAGTACGACCCCGCGAAGAGTGGGGCCCATCATAAAGGCCTCCAAAGCGATGCGAGCGAGGGCTATCCCGTCATCCTCAATCAGAGTCCCATCTGGGTTGGTCTTTGGCCTGCAAATAAATGCATGTTAAAACAAAGAACTAACATCAAACGACAATCGAGGAAGCAATAAAGTCAAATGGTCTCACCTGGTTACCCTGTACACCATGCCGGGAGGGTTCTGGAACAAGGTGTGTGCACGGGCAGCTATAAACAATGTATTGTTGATGTAATCCAACCCTGGTGGTAGCAATGCCCACACACGCGTTAACGGGTGGGTTGACTTGGGCCTGTGGGTAGTGCCATCCTCATCAACAAACGGCCCCTTGTCAATGTCTTCCATGAAGACCACGACACCTTCGGCAGCCCCCGGCAGCATTGCATCAACCACACTCCGTGCGGTCACTTCATCAAAATATGACCACATAGCCACTTCAAAATTGGTTAACAAGAAAGCCAGGAATTCGCTAGCACCTTCTTTGAACCAGACCCCCTTGCCATCCACGAATAGATTCGGGGGTAGATCACCATCCTCAACGGGGCCAGCCCATGTCAGAACCCCGACGAGTTCAACCACAATAAGAAACCGTTTGCTATCCCTGCAACCAATCGCAATGCCACAAAACGAAAGTTCGCATCATAAATTGGCATAAAAATCAAACATTTAACTGTTTACGCCCAGCGTGTATGCTGTACACAGAGCGTATACACCAACTCTACAGCGTGAGAAACACAACTTACGACCAACGTATACGATGTACACAGCGTATACGTCCACGATTTACTTCCATGATTCGCGCTCAGCGTATACGCCGCATACAGTTTACGCTAAACAAAGCACTTAGAGCAATTCAGAATTAGCGTATACGATATATACAGAGCGTATACAATGATCTACACTTAGCGCAAAAAAACGCATTCAATCCAGCGTATACGCTGTCTGCAGAACGTATACGCCGACTAATACTTAGCGTAAAGAATGAAATTTAGCTCAGCGTACACGCTAACCAACTCAGCGTCTACGCTGACGGTGATCTGTTTTACGCTGATGCCCCAACCCGTTCGCACGTAGCGTACACGTTGAGCAAACCCTCGGCGTATACGCTCAATTTCACGATTCGGCGTAAATAGTTTTTGCCAGAAAGATTACAAAAAGAGCTGAACGCGCACAGCGTATACGCTGAGTAAACCCTCAGCGTATACGCTGTCAACAAAAAAAACAACAGAACTTTCGCCAATGACAAACACACTGACAAACTTTTACGCTAAAACAACATGAAAAAAATGTTTACATCGGGACTGAACACCATCTACGCTGCGCAGTTATGCGGGTGTCCACGCTGAAAACCCTCATGATGAAAAATCCCTGCATTCGACGTATACGCCGAGATCGTCTACGCTAGAAAGCAGAAACAAAATAGAAGCAGTGAGCAAAGCTTACTTGTGGGACGTCGTAGGCCACACTGGAATCTTTGGCCTAGGCAAACCCTGCAATATGGCCTCTGTCTCTTCGACGAAGGTTAGGTCAGGACCCTTCCTCCCCTGGCCTTCCACTTCCTTGCCCTTGCCCATCACGGAAGATCTACACTGACGATCTACGTTCACGCTGAGCAACTGTCTACACTGGCGTCTACGCTGGGTTAAGTCTCGGCGTCTATGCTGGATTCAGTCTTCGGCGTCTACGCTAGGGTCTCTTGGCGTCTACGCTGAGGTAGGTTTACGCTTACGCTTATGCTCGCTTGGGTTACGCTTTACGCTGTCGCTTTCAAAACACAGAACAAATGGACCCCCCCTTCCCTTTATATAGCGCCCGATGACGCTGACGCTGACGCCGCCGCCGCTTACGCCGCCATCGCTCCATTTTTGCCATTTTACCCTTTATTACCTCTCTATTTGCCAAAATTTCCCCAAAAATGATGAAAATTAATTAAAAACAGAGATTATTACATCCTGGTTCCTCTATGGACCCCATTTCACATATTTACGCTGGTTTAAACAGCCCTCGGCCTGGTACGGCCTTAAACTGCCAACATCGGCCCAGTACGGCCTTAAACTACCAACCATGACCCGGTATGGCCTTAAACTGCCATTTCCCCATCCGCCCATTGCCCGGTAAGGCATCAAACTGCCGCCCATTGGCTCGGTATGGCCTTAAACTACTACTCACTGCTTGGTAAGGCATAAAACTGCCATACGTCCAGGTGTGATGATAATCCACCGTTATACACGTACGCATAGTCTAAAATCGTCAAAAGACACGGAACAATCCCTGTGCTCATGCAACTCTCGGTTTATTGGTAGGGATAAGCTCAATGGACTGCCAACACTTAACCGCACCGTTAACCATCGACGGACCATACGGCACCATTACACGGGACTTTGACATAAACTTCATCAACTCAAGTCCACTAATGGACGACGCGGTCATAGCCTCAACACAGCAAACAATAGACGACTACGGAGGCATGATGAAATTTCTTGACATAGAGGCCGAAAACATCACTGAAGATCCATTAGCTGCAACACCCATTACCATGCCCGATGGGGAAATCAAAATATTAAAATTGAGTACACTACTACAACCACACTTGGCACAAGACATACAAAACGTACTTAGGGAAAACATGAAAGTATTCGCTTGGTCTTATACGGACATGCCCGAGCTAGATCGTAGAATTGTCCAACACAACATTATTTTGGACCCCAAACTGAGACCCATAAAACAGAAAGCACGAAAGGTTAGACCCGAGGTGGCATTGGTAGTCTGCAATGAGATCACCAAGCTTTACCAAGCTAGTTTCATTAGGGTTGTTGATTACGTCGAGTGGGTGTCAAACATGGTTATCGTCCCGAAGAAAAACGGAAGCATTCGCTTATGCATCGACTTCCGAGATCTAAATGTAGCAACCATAAAAGACGACTTTCCCTTACCCAGCATCGATCAACTCGTTGACTCGACCACTAGACATGCCGTACTATCTTTTATGGATGGTTTTTCTGGATACAACCAGATACGCATCAACCCTGAACATCAACTTCGAACCACCTTCATGTCCCCATGGGGAACTTTTTGTTACACAATGATGCCCTTTGGTCTCAAGAACGTAGGGGCCACATATCAATGAGCCATGACGTTTATCTTTAGTGATTACATGCTATGATCGCTCAACGATTATGTAGATGACATCGTGGTTAAGTCAAAAATGATCGAACAACACGTACAAGACCTCGACTTAGTCTTAAAACGTTGTTTAAAATATGAACTAAGACTTAACCCGAAAAAATGCGTCTTCAGTGTCAAAATAGGCAAAATGCTTGGGTTCATAGCTTCAGAAGTAGGGATACGAGTAGACCCCAATAAGGTCAAGGCCATTACCAACCTAAAACCACCCAGTAACCTTACCGAACTTCGAGGTCTACAAGGTAGATTGTAGTTCATCAGGCGTTTCGTAGAAAAATTAACAGACAAACTAAAACCTATGAACCACCTGTTGTGTAAAAATGTCCATTTTGAATGGACTCCGTAGTGCCAGGAAGCCTTCGAAGATATCAAAATAGCACTTGCCCGACTGCCTACGGTTTACCCGCCCCAAAAGNTTGAGCCATGCCTTAGTTGCCCATGAAAAGAAGTACAACGACGTGGAGAGGTCATGCTTAGCTTTGGTCTTTTCTCTAAGAAAATGGCGACATTACCTCTTCTGTAACCAAGTTTACATAATCTGCAAGGACAATGTACTGAGAGCTATAACAGGAAACATATACGAAACGAGTCGAATAGCCCAATGGAAAGCCATGATAGCTGAATTCGACCTGTACTACGTAGCGCAATCATCGGTAAAAGGTCAAGCCATAGTAGACCAGATGGCTACATTACCAACACGGGATTAAGTGACTATAGAGCTGGAATTCCCAGACGAAAACATAAGTGCCATAGACATAGTGCCCCAAGGTTATGACGCCATCTTAAACTTCGATGGAGCATCCACCTCTCGAGGAGGAAGTGCAGCCGCTATAATCACTTATCCCTCTGGGGAGATCCGACCCTTTGCCTATCACTTCAATTTTCATTGTACTAACAACATAGCAGAGCATGAAGGTCTCCTTAGAGGTCTTGCAACAGCACTGGCTTCAGATATCACACGGCTCATAGTCAGAGGAGATTCACAATTGGTCGTAAACCAAGTTACAGACATTTACGTATGTAAAGCTCAACATTTACAACCATACTGTGACTTGGCGAAACATTTAATGAAACGATTCGAAAACATTGATGTGCAACACGTCTCTTGAAACGATAACACCATCGCAGATGCGTTAGCCACATTAGCGTTGAATATATCGCCCGACATGTTTTATGCCTTGCCAAGCTCCGTAATCAACTGCGATGAACCAATAACCTCCGACACATTGCCGATCACATCTGTTAGTACAACACACGCGATAGAATGGTATGATAACATAAAAGAGTACCTTCTATGCGGCGAATCCCCACGACACCTAACAAATGCGCAAAAGGACGCCGTACGAAAACATTCTAGATAGTACACCTTGGTAGGAGATACATTGTGTCATCGATCTTACGAAGGTATATTACTAACATGCGTGAGTAATACCGACGCCCAAACCATAGTTGATAAGGTACATGAGGGACTATGTGGAGGACACATAGCTCCAAAAGCCATGGCCACGAAAATAAGACGCTTAGGCTATTATTGGCCACACATGGAATACGACTGCTCCTCCAAAGTCAAAACATGTAACATTTGTCAAAAACATAGTAACTTAATACATGTACCGCCAAACGAGTTGCACACAGCACAAATAACATGGCCTTTTCAGAAGTGGGGATTGGACCTTATCAGCCCGATAACACCCTCATCTTCTGCAGGGCACAGTTTCATCATAACCGCTACTGAATATTTCACGAAGTGGGTAGAAGCAACTTCCCTTCGAAAAATAACTTTTAAAAACATGTGCAACTTTATCCTAGAAAACATTGTAACCCGCTTTGGCACCCCTTTAACAATTATCACTGATAACGGGCTGTAATTTAGTAGTGCCGAAACAAAAACCTTTTGCGACAGTCTGGGGATCAGACACTCATTTTCCTCTCCTTACTATCCTCAAAGCAATGGGAAAATAAAAGCAACTAATAAGACGATCATAACGATACTTAAGAAAATGCTAACCCAAAGTAAAAGGAAGTGGCACGAGCAATTACTATATGCATTATGGGCTTACCGCACTACTCATCGGACGTCAACAGGTAAAACTCCATACAGTCTCATTTACAGTTCAGAAGCTGTTTTACCTTTAGAATTACAGGTACCATCATTAAGGATCACACTCTCTGGACTCCTCGACAATGGGTAAAATAATGATCTCCGTATCATTGACCTCGACTTGGCGGAATAGGAACGCATACGCGCACTTGATCAGATCGAATGGTACCAAAAGCAACAACGACAGCGACATCAGCATGACATCAATAGACGCCCAATCCACGAAGGCAATCTCGTACTCAAAGCTGTTCAGGAACACCCGGACAAATTCTTAGCCAACTGGGAAGGGCCTTATGTGGTCATCAAAGTATTCGATAACGGTGCATTCAAGTTAGCTGACACAGAAGGGAACAAGCTCGCTAATATGATAAATCATTTGTATCTGAAACCATTCTACATCTAAACATAAGCTCAGGTACGTGTAAGTCCTGGAATTACGACTATAAACTGATACCACAGCTCGTCCTGGAGTCATGACAATAAACTGATACCACAGAACAATCCTGGATTATGACTTAAAACTAATACCGCAGCGTCTGCAAAGACAATAAACTAGCACCCGTCCGGTATGACAGCAAACTGCCATCGTCACAACCATCAGGGTCCACCAAGACTTTAAACTAGCTTGCCTTTTCACAGTCCGCTAAGACTAAAACTGGCAACGTACTGTCCGCCACGACGCTAAAATAGGAAATGTCCAACGGGTTATGACATAAAACTAACTCACGATAGTCTGCCGAGACTATAAACTGGTAAGTTCACATTCGACACATCACTCCACCACCATGCTCATTCATCGCCCGCTTCATTGCACCACTTGCTATCAGTCGCCATCTTCAGTACTGCTTTCATCTGCATATAGTACCTGCCATTCTCCAGCACCTATGCACCATCAGCCGCCATGTAAGTCTAAGCTCGTCTGTCCACTCACGGTTTTCTTGTCTCCTTGGAGTTGTGTTTGCAGGATGACACTCGGAAGCTTCGCACAAGAGTGCACTTCGTCATGAGCAGCAAGATAAGACACTGTTCGTGGCATACATGGCACGACTAAATCAAACCGTTCACTAGTACATCCCCATTCAATGATAAAATTCCCTTATCCATCCGCCAACACACTTTATCCCGACATCCCCTTGATGCACCTAGTACACTTAAAATACCGTACCGCTTTCAAGCAGCTACAACACGCCGCATAGCACTTGCGCATGAGTACACAAGCAAAGCAAAGTTGACAGCAAAAAAAAAAAAAAAGACCTCTGGCACTTCCCATACCAGCTCTAGGCGGGAAGGCAGTTGTCTCAAAACTCAGTACTCATGTCCAAAGCGCTCAAAAAACATCCAGTTGCATGGCTTTGGCTCCGCCAACAGGTTCCCCCTGAACACTAAACATGGGCCTTGCTCTCCCAAAGAATGTAACACATCCTCCCATGGCTTTGGCCTCGCCAACAAGTCCTCTTGAAAAATAACCATGAGCCTTGTTCTGTCAAAGAACGCACACCGCATATCTGCACTCCGAGTTTGCTAAAACCTAGCCATTGATAAGGATCAGCATGCCGCATACCGAAACATCCTCTGTCCACAGCAAATCCTTTGGGCGGTCACCAATCCCCATGATCTTTATCTTCCGAACAGTTACAAACTTCACTATCCCAATCCCATGTACTACTAAACACGGTGCGATGACATCTCGTCCAGTGGCAGCAGATAACGTCTCTATCGAGTTGCTTGTGGTGTTTTGCACTTCTTTGTCGACGCTTCTTGGATCGATTCCTCCATGCGTCAAAAAAGAGGGGCCGGCGTACACGCCCGGGTACTGCAGATGCACATGCTCGACGACAAGATCTCTAATGACAGCATGAAGATAACACCGAAGAGCAACGATTGAAGCAAGTGGACATCCTTCGGCGTATGCGCCCTGCGTGTACGCCCAGCATTTATCAGCGTATACGGCCGGCATGTACGCCCAACATCCTTCAGCGTATACGCCCGGTGTATACGCTCAACATTCACCAGCGTATACGACCAACGTATACGCCCAGTGCTCAGCATCTCCACCTAGTTCACGCCCAGCATTTTCAGCGTATACGCCCAGCGTATACGTCGACTTGATGCGGCGTATACGCCTAACGTATACGCCTAACAGTTGCAAAATTTTGTATATTCATAAAGTGTATGCACTCGGTCAACGCGCCACGTGTCTCCCATCCCAAGTCTAGCGTAACAACCTGTATAAAACCCCCATTTTTCCACTTCATCTGGATGGTTGGCAAAAATCCGGGAGGAGACCAGAGAATATTTACGCTGCGTAAAAGAGCAGAAAACCTTCTTACGCTGGGAAGCCCTGCACGTTGCGGATTAGTCTCTTATGTTCCACTCGCCCTGCAAACCGCCCGAGTCATTCCTGTGTACGCTGGGGCTTTTCGTCTGCCTTGTGTTCCCACACGACTACGTTAGACTGGTGCACTGTACTTTGACTTTGTACTATTTACATTCGCTGCAAGTTCTTTTACAGTTTTACGTCAATTTGGCCCACGCATCGTTTACGTCTGTTTACGCCTGCGCTTCGTTTGCATCCATTTACGTTTTACGCTGTTTTTACTGTTTACACTTGCACGCTGTTTACGCATAACCCAGCGTATTAGCACTTTGCATACGCGCGGGGAAATCCTTGTCTAATCTGCGTGTGGACCACCCAAGGTACTCTGCTTTTGCTACATTCCAGCTCGCCCTCAGGTGAAGGCAGGGTCTTCTGTACGCGTCCTGCGATCCTGCGGCCTCTATTTTCCTTCTAGCCGGAGACCGACGATTTCAGGCGGTACATAGGGGTACCTCACTACTCATCATTAGCACCATTTCCAGGGATCTTTTTTTTATGTGTGTTATCTAGAACTTAGTGAAAATTAATTCAAGATCATTGGAACAAATCCTAAAGTCATATCATATATTAAAATCACTACAATAATTTTAAGAAGCACATTGCATTTAATGTTTTCTAACACAAGATGTGTTCTTCTCACAGGAGTGATTCTTTGTCCAAGTCTAATGGAGTAAATCAACAGGTACCCCAACAATACAAAGTGGTATATGCTCATCTTGATGAGTATGTACCCAATTTCACTTTTGTCCTACATGAGGATGAACTGTTACGGTGGCACAACATGGAAGGCAACACTATGTTGCTGCTTGATTGATTTGTTTCTGTGATGCTCCAAAAAAATCTTATTCAATTTGACCTGCATGAACTTCTTCTGAGTATGTTGTGCAAGATAGTGACACTAGGGATTATCATCTCACTAATGCACAACATTGAAGGGATCGATAGTTAGAGTAGTGCTATGAATCTATGAAGGGAAAGTGGTTCAATGATTCCCCATACCTAATGTACAAAAAATATGGTGGAGAACCCATATTTGAGGATTTTCCATTCAAAGAAACTCCTCTCTTTAACTTCGGCGAAGGAGGTCAAAACTAGAACTTACAGTCTATGATCCACAATCTTGGTTCTAACAAGAATAGATCCAATGATAAAGGGGAGTGCAAGGAGGAGAGTCATGACAGAGATGCAGACAATAGACATGATCATGATCATGGATTAAATCATTGAAGAGGAGGTGGCAGGCACCATGATGATGCTAGCCCTCCTTCCTCTTCACCTTCATCATCATCTTCTTTCTCTTTTGGCTTTGAACGTAACTGCAGGGGGCATGATCGTGATGGAGGTAACTGATGGGACCAAGATGATCGTAGGGACCATTGGGCAAGTTAAGACCTGAGGCACAAGCATTCAAGAGAGGCTTGTTTCCATGAATGAAGGGGTAGTAGAGGGAATTGTAGGCACTAGAATCATGGCCTTGATGATCCTTTGCTTACTACTTGGACCATGCTAAACATTGCAGAGGCAATGAGAATTCCTACAAGGCACATAAAGGATAGTCAAATTAAGAGGCCAGACATGAATAATATTCCTAGGTCCGAAGGGGGATATAACTCAGATTTGTAAAACCATCTCCAGGCTTTCCATGATGCTTGTGCCTTGAAAAATATAGAAAATGACTAGCAAAAGCTTAAGTTATTTTTGAGGACAGTTATTAAAGAAGCAGAAAGCTAGTACTAGTTCTTAGAATTGGAATGCATCAAACGATGGAGTACAATTCTTGAACTATTTAATGACAAATATCAGATGTACTCTCGAGTGTCCTACTTGAGGAGGTAGATCCAAGGATGAAAAGGAGGAACACATGAACCCTTGGATGCCATCATGGGCCAATACTATTCTCTATTGCATAGATGTCCTTGCCATGGTTATTCTCAATAGGAGCAACTTCACCATATCGTAGATGGGCTTCAATAAGAAACAAGAAGAACTCCTGGAATCTATGCCCAAGGGTGATTGTTAGAATTAAGAGCCCATTAGATTCAATGATTGATTAAGTAGGTAGAAAAAGAAGAAGGAGAGATGAGGAAATGAGAAAGTGTAGAAGAATACAACTGTGATCCTTCTATTCGCAAGAGGGAGGTTTGATTTTGTGATAGTGAAGAGGAATCATCACTTGATGAGGTGGTGAACTAAAAAACCTTACCAATTCAAAAATTTACCTTTGAAATTTCAGCTAAGGTAGATCAGTTATGGGACTTTATGAATAGTGTATATCAAGCTATCCTGAAAATTACTGAAGAGTCCAAAGAACAAGGTAGTGATCATGATCATAGGAGATGAAAGGAAGCTGAACATGCCAATCAAAGAAGTAAGGGTAACATTACTACAGTAGAGGAAGTTGTAGAAACTAAATAAGATGATGATAGTGGGTGTGACATTTACCAATATGAACATCCTAAGGAATTTTTTCCCATCATGTCATACTTAGAATAGTCTAGAGTGTATGGTCTAAATCCATGAATAGCAAAAAGGTAAACACCCAGAAGATTTCCTTATCCTCAAGGAAATCCTAGGCAATTCCATTGGCAACAATAGTATTATCCAAGTGGAACTCCACTACAACCATACAAGTAATATCAATAGTGGTAGCAACCACAATCATGGGTGCTACCATCGCCAAGGTAGCAATACCCTTACAGAAAACTTGATCCATATGGGTAGTATGTTTAGTAACCCCTATCTCCATGTGACTTTTCTAGTCACATTTCTACTTTCCAACATCAATACTACCCTCAAGGAGGGATACTATTTTTTATCCTTATCCTTCTCTTATTCCCACACCTATTCCTCCACCTACAACATAGTTACCACTTGCTTCATCTATGTAGGATGAACTTCCAGCCCAATCATAGTAACGCAACGCTACCACTACTATCAATCTACAACTGGTTCACCAATCAAGTGGTTCAGATACTAGATCATGGAAAATACCTTTTTTTTGACCCAACAGTCCACCTAAGCCCTCACATACACAAGCAGTTGACAACCCTGCTTTTCCATCTCTCTTTGCATCTAATCCCTTCGAGTCCCCTTCAAATCAAATACTACCTAGAATCCATATTGTTATGCTCACTCATGCTATATCTAATTAGATCTAGGCTAGGAGCCTTTTCAAGAAATTAGTTAATCCTCAGAGTCCTCAAATCTATTTGTAGATTACTAGGAATGAATCATTTAAAGCTCTTCTTGATTTAGGTTTCGGTGTGAACTTAATTTATCATGAGATGTATATTGCCTAGAACTTGTTGCCCCTCAAGAAGAGCAATATCCGATTGGAATTGGTAGACCAGTTCATTACTATTCCATTGGGACTGGTAGAAGACATTATGACCACTATTTGTGGATGGTCTTATCTTGCTAATTTCCTAGTAATTAATGTTGAGAACTGTAAAGGGAACTTTCCAATGATCATGGGAAGGGCATGGCATAGCATTGTTAATGCAAGAATGGACATCAGAGATCTTTCCTTGGAGACATCTAAGGTGATGAGACGCGGTTCACACAGGTCGTGATATCGCGTACGTGATATCGCGGCCGATGCGATATAGCATACCCCGCGATATCGCGTCCTTCCATACGATATTGCATACGCGATATCGCAGTCTGCTGCCATGTCTATAAATAAGAGATGGCTCTTCCTTGTTTGGGGATCCTAGTTTTAGAGTAGCGAACCTCTGGCAGTTTGATCCCTCCAGAGTTAGAATTTTTCCCGTGTTTGCCCGCAGTGTGGTGAATGTAATTGTACGGTGTCTTTATTCGAGTGTGCCGTACTTGGACACGCACATGATCGGAAATAAAGATCAAGATTACTTCATCATTGCAGCATTCACTTAGTTCATTTATTTTTTATTTATTTAATGTTATTTATTGCTTTCATAGCGCGGTGTGAGTACGACTTAGCTACGAGCATCTATGGGTGTGTACGGCTAGTTAAGGAATCAGTTGTCATCGCGATTAGTCTCGCACCCTTAAACTCCTAGAAGCGGAACGAGTCCGACTTGATTACGAGCATTTAAGTGTAACTGCTTGGTAGCCCAGTGGTGTAGCTAGGGGGATCTACGCTTGGTAACCCAGTGGTGTATTTGGGGTCTACGCTTGGTAATCCTAGTGGCATACCAAGGCCTATGCTTGGTAGTCTTAGTGGCAGTCGTGCACGAAGTCCAAGATGTGTACGGTTGATCAAGGAATCGGTTGCTCGTCGCACTTAGGCTAGATTAGATTTTCTTACCCTTTTCCTCTTAGCTTAGATTAGTTAATATTATTTTCCACTGCCATCAGGAGTAGCATTAGAATTAGAACACATCATACACCTCATCTAGACTAAACCATACGTGACATATGCAAAACTAGTCTAGATGGGAAGACAGCGAACTGCGACCTAAGGCTAACTATCTAGATACCACAACTAGTCCATCTGCGGAGTTCGACCGGATCGCGCGTGCGACGCTCGTTTCGTATGGTTGAGTGTAGGGGTACCTCGCCACTCATCATTGGCGCCGTTGCCGGGGATGGTGCTAGTTATCTAGATTAGTTATATCATACAAGGTCGCTGTAAAGAACTTAACGATATATCTCTTAAAAAGAAGAATTATAAAAAGTCACATAAATTCACGCACAACAATGCCTCTCCTACAAGACGATAATAACGCCACACTTAGTGAGGAAGTTCATTGGAGAACCAATGAACTATATGACGATGAAGATTGGAGTATACAACCTGAAGTGGGAGTTTCCTATAAGAATGAACAAAAACAACGTCATCATAACACACGAAAGCATAACTTACCCGATGACGATGAACCCCCACTGGCCACTACAAGCTTAACGCAAATACAAGAGGCTGTTCGAATCTCACGTAGGCATCGTAAAGAGAGCCGACTACCCAGGCTCGATTTAAACAACTTTCCTAAATTTTCAGGAGGCTATGACTTAGATCCGCATCAACATTTACTAGCCTTCTACGATGCCTGCACATGGAATAACATTGATAACAGTTGGCAAAAACTGAAGCTCTTTCCTATGACACTCGTTGACCAAGCTAAAGTATGGTATAGATCGTTAAAACCAAATTCAATACGACGCTGGTCAACAATGGTAGAGGTCTTTAACGAAAAATATCAAACCTACGCAAGAGTGTCAGCCTTGAGGAAACAAATCCAAGGATGGAAACAAGAAAAACATGAACCCTTGGACATGGCCTTAGAAAGATATTATTCACTGTTAAACAACTGTCCAGGCCATGGGTTTTCCGAGGAAAGGCTAATGTACCATATCATTGATGGGCTACGTAATGAAACAAGAGAGACCTTAGGAACGTATGCCCGAGGTCAACTATACAACCTACGAACCCATCAAATCCAAGAGCTTATTAAGCGGGTAGCAAAAGAAGAAGGAGAAATAGCTACATGGGAGAGTGTTGAAAAACATCAACGGGACCAAAATCTTAACTCAACAAAGGTCCATGATCATAACAAGGAGAGATCAACAAATCTCAAGGTGGAAACATCATCTTTGCCAATACAACAATTGTTAGAAGAAGCCGAGGCAAAGATCAATAAGATGTTGGAATGGATGAATCAAAAGTGTGGAGAATTCATCAACACCATTGGAGATAGAGTTTTCACAACCCAAGAAGTAGGACTAAATAATAGAAATTCGGAAAGAAGGAATGAAGGGACTAAGTGCTCAATTGCTAATCCTACATATGAATGCAACATATGCCTGTACGATCACCCCAAGGGTCAATGCCCCATATTGTTACATCTATATGAGCATTGGGGAAACACGTTACATCCAGAGTTCGTACAGAGATACTGTGTTAGACCACAGTGGCAACAATCCCAGTCGTGGGGGAATCCACCCTTAAACTGGAGGCACCCTTCACATTTTCCGAATCCAAATGTTTATCATGTTCAACCTCCTGTTTCTTTAACTGGGCCACCACACTTTATCTCATGACAACACCATTCTCCACAATACTATCAGCCCATATCTCCAACACAACCACCACCTTGTGCACCTTACATTCCTCCTAACTTTCAACATTCTCATCCTTTTCCTCCTTCCACAATGCCACCAACTGTTCCTAAGGTGTTTGTACCACCGCAACCCATGGACAACACTTGTGCTACTGCTACTAACAGCAGTAAAGAGCCTCCTCAACATCAAAGACGTCCTTTCTTTAAACACAGCTGTAGGAAGGGACAACATAACTCTGAAGCCACTGCATCTTCCAACCCAGCACAAGTCCAACACTATGGTGCACCCTTACCTTTGAACCTAACGCCTCATGTACCTTCATCAGGGCCACCATCAAACACTCCAACAACCATAAGGCCCAATGAACACAACCATGGGAGGCATCAGCCCAATCCTTGCATACCATCTAATGGTCCTAAACATCATAGTGGGTCAACTTGTTATCCGGGAACTACATCATATGAAGTGCCCCACTGTGTTTATTACAAACTCTGTGAAATCCAAGGTGATACATATGGACCAGCTTCAATATTTCCAATATGCAAGGATCCTCATTTCCCATTTATTAATCCTTGGCATACTCAACTGATTAGTTATGGGGGATATCCCCCATTTCAATGATAAGCAGGATTAATAAATGTTTTTAATTTTCTTTAATTTTATAACTTTTTTGTTTTTCAGTTTTTCGTTTTCCAACTTTTTGTTTTATCTTTTTATCTTTTTTGTGTGTGCTTGTGTGTTTGTCTTTTTCTATTTTTGTAAGTAATCTCATCTACAAATAAAACACTCATGTGGATCGTTGGTTGAGATGTGTTTTATGTTATTAAGTCATGAGTGATCAATTATTTGAAACAGTGAGCCCACTACACCCACTCATCCACTCTATAAATAAAGAGGTTCTGTTTGCAGGTACAGTGATATTCTTGAAATTTCTAAAACTTAAAATTAATTTTGTGTTCATTGTACCCAGAATGAAGAAGGATGGACCAAGAGGGAATGATTAGGGTGTGACATCAAGGGGACTTGTGGATTTTCTTTGGTGACATCTGTGGGAGTTATCATGCAATATGGTTGTACTAAGATCCTTGTAGATCTAATGAAAAATGGGAGTAAGAGTAATCAAAAGGGCACTCGACAATCAAATGCTATTCTAGGGGGTCCCACTGGAAAGACATGCATCCATGCCTGAAGGTTGCTTCTCTACTTTTAGCAAGGTGAAAAAGAGAAAAAGAAAAGAAAGAAGAAGAAAAGAAAAAGAAGTGCCATAAAAAAAAATCACTCCTTCCTTGTACTAAACACCAAGTGATCATATGCCTTGTTGTTATGGTACTCTCATAGTTGTTCATCATGCGATGAAATAATGCAATGTCACTGATTAAAGGATGGACTTGGTCCTGATCTTGGAATAACGGGTTAATGACATGTTAATCATGCTTTACACGTAGGATTCATTGTGCCCAAGATTAGCTACCTCATGTCCCAATCTCTACGATCCCTTTCTATACTTCATCTCATCTCACT
>MNCI01005578.1:399242-440008 GCA_015680685.1 Gnetum montanum | reverse complement strand
CATGGAATATGCATTCTTGAAAAATGGGAAGTTGGTAATAATTAATGCAAATCTTGCTCCAGAATAGAAATATATGCTATTGAATGTGATTAAGAAATGCTCAACAACCTTTGCTTGGTCATATCCTAAACTCATAGGGATTGATCCTAGGATATGTTAGTATCATATCTACACTAACCCAACTGTGAAGCTAAAGAGGTAGCCTTAGAGGCAATTGAACCCCAAATTGAAGTAGATCATCAAAGAGAAAATCAAACAACTCCTCAAGGTGGGGTTTATCTATCCCATTGCGGATAGTGAGTGGGTTAGTCCACTCATGATTATGCCAAAGAAAGATGGTAAGTGGTAGGTCTACATTGATTTTCAACTATTGAATATTGCAAGATTCAAAGATCATTTTCCATTGACATTCATTGATTAAGTGTTGGACACCATATCTAGGCATTTCTATTATAGTTTTTTGGATGGTTATAGTGGCTATAACCAAATCTAGATTGCACTAAAGGACTAGGCCAAAACAACATTCATGAGTCCTTGGAGGACCTTTGCATATCACAAGATGCCTTTTGGTCTATGCAATGCTCCTACCACTTTTCAACGCCTAGTCTTAAGCATCTTTCAGTATCAAATTAGTAGTGGAGTGGATGTCTTCATGGATGAATTCTCCACTTATGGTGCTACATTCGAGCAAGCCTTGGATTTTCTTAAGTACTAAAAACATGTGTGGAAACAAACCTACAACTTAATTGGCAAAAGAGTCATTTGATGATCTAGGAGGGCATTATATTGGGGCACAGAATCTTACAAGTAGGAATTGAGGTCAATCTTGAAAAGATAAGGATCATTCAAGGAATCACTCACCAACTAGGAACTGTCAAAGATGTCTAGTTGTTCCTTGGACACACTAGCTACTATGGGTGATTCATAGAGAATTTCTCTAAGATTGCAAAATCGTTGGTTAAGCTAACAAAGAAAGATGCTTGATTTTTCTGGATCAAGGAAAGTGAAAAAGAATTTCAATAGCTAAAGAAGAAACTTGTAGAAACTCCAATTCTATAGGCACTTGATTGGTCAAGACCATTTCATGTTATGATGGATGCACCAAATTATGCCTTGGGAGTTGTGCTTATGTAGTTGGATGAAAAGGGACATCCATATTACATCCACTATTCAAACTAAAGCATTATGGATGCAAAACTAAACTACACCACCATAGAAAAGGAATTGATGGCATTGGTATTTGCTCTAGAAAAGCTTAGGCACTATGTGCTTGAATACAAAGTGTTGGTGTACATGAACCATAGTGCCATTCAGTTTCTCATGAACAAGCCAACGATTAGCCCTTGTGTCATACGGTGGTTGGTGATCTTATAGGAATTTGATTTTATGATGGTAGATCAGAAGGGAACTAAGAATGTGGTTGCTGACCACTTATCTCAGTTACGATGGAACAACAAAGAGGAAGAAAGCCCACTATCTGATCTATTTCCTAATGAACTCCTCTTTGCCACGGTTATAAGTGAACAATTACCCATTGAGCCTAAATGGTACAATGGCATTATCATCTATATTCTTACTCAAGGGATGCCATAAGGGCTGAACCACTAAAAGAAGCAATAGTTTCTTCACTAAGTAAAATGCTTCATGGAGATCAACGGACACCTCTATAAGGTGTGCATCGATGGCCTAGTTTATTGGTATGTCCCTGATATTGATCAATTGCATGCTCTTTAAGATGCTTATGAAGGTCCTTGCATGGGCCATTATGCTAGGGGGACACATGACCATTAAAATCTTGATGGCAAGGTATTATTGACTAATAATTTTCAGGGATGTTCACCAATTTGTCCACTCTTGTGAATGCTACCAATGAGATGGTGGAATGACTGCTCGAATGGAGGGACCTCAATAGTGGATTCAACCAGTAGAGCCCTTCAACATTTGGGGCATTGACTTCATGGGTTCCATCACACCCATGTTAAATGGAAAGACATACATCATAGTTGTTATTGACTATTGTACAAAATGGGTAGAGATAGCAATCGTTACCGACTCTACATCTTCTTCTACTGCTTAGTTTGTACAAAAAACTATTGTAAATAGGTTTGGTGTGTCATGTTGATGAATCATTAGTTGGCTGGGATATCATTGATGCTATATCGCATCTACAATATCATTGATGCTATATCACATCTATTGAACAAAAAGTCAAATTTTGATTAGTTAAGATATCAGAGCTCTAATATCAAAGCCATAATATCGCATATCCGATATTAGATCACATGGTACGTTATTAGATATCTAATATTGGGGGATGTGTGTTAGCCTAGAAATATAACACTTGGATGCATGGTTTGGGAGTCAATTAGTTAATAGAGTAGTCAAACTCTTGTAGTTTTATTCTGTAGTCTTAGAGAATAGTTAGTAAGCACCCACAGTGTGGATCTGAGTTAGTTGTATAATGTCTTATTCAAGTGGCAATGTACCTAAACAAATTCCATGAATGAAAATAAGATTGAGATTGATTCTTATTCATTGTAGCACTTTGACTTAGATTAGGTTTAATTTCCATGAAATTTACTTTTTATGTACTTAGTTAATATATACGTTTTTATGCATATCAATGAATTGGCAGAATGAGTGTGACTAATTTCAAGCGTAAACACGTATTCACTTAGTAATCCCAGTAGCATTATTGCTTAGTTCTCCTAGTAGCATAGCACCTGGTAATCCCAGTAGTCGATACATGGGTTTATGACATGTATGGAAAGCTTGGAATGGACACTAATTGCCCATAAGCTAGTTTAGACTTTGCTTTCCATTTTTAATTAGTTTAAATAATTGATTTCTTTATTATCGTTAGGAGTAGCATAAGTTCAAAGCAACATCAATAATTATATGCCTCACTTTGGACTAAACCATTCGTGATAAAGCCACCACTAGTCCAAGTGGAAAGATAACAAACTGTGATAAAGGCATAACAATATAGATGTCACAACTAGTCTGATCCATGGAATTCGATTGGATCATGCATGAATGCATGTGATTCGTATGGTTGGACATAGAGATACGTCATTGCTCATCACACATGCATTAATTTTTGATAATCAAATCTACTTAACAGGCACTACCTTTTAGAAGCTTATGCAATGTTTGGGGGTTGAACATAAATTAACAACACCCTACCAGCCCCAAGCCAATAGTCAAGCTAAGGTTATAAATAGGAAAATCACAAAGATCCTAATGAGAATTGTTACCAAATATAGGAGATACTAGAGCATAAAAATCAATTATTTCCTCTAGGCCTACTGCTCAACATGGAAACTCCCTATATAGGCTATTCTCCTTATAAGTTGGTATATGGAAAATTACCAATACTTTCTATTCAATCCGAGCTTTGCACACTTTCAACAGCTTGTGACCTTGACCTTGATTAAAGCCTAGCACCAAAAAAAAAAAAGATTAATGAATCTCAACCTGCTAGATGAAAATTGATTGGTGGCCCTATCATCTAAGGAGTTGCACAAGGCATTTAAAAAAAGTGACATGACCTTAGAATTAGGAAATTCAAATTTCAACTTGGAGAGAAGGTCCTTTACTGGAACCCCACACATATACCTCAAGGAACTAAGTTCCAGACATTGTGGGAATGACCTTATATCATTTACAATACTTTCCCTTTTGTGGCCATTTTTATCTACAAACTTGAGAGCTTGAACAAGAAACAACTGGTAAACATGCAATAAAGTAAACCTTTCCATGAGCCTAAGCAAGTTAGTGTAACAAACACCTCATTGAATGGACAACCACACTTAATATTTTGGATCTCCTCTTTTCAACTTAGTCATGGAGGAGATGGCCATCCATGCTAACTATATAAGCAGCTCAGTTTTTTCATTTTTTTTTACACCTTGTTATTTTTACAACTTTTTCTATACATTCTTTATCTTACACTTTTTTTTGTTTACATTATTAATTTTTGAAAATTTTTTGTTTTACAACATCGTTAGTACATTTTATTTTTCTTAAATATTGTACAATTTCTTGTATATTTTCATTTGTTTGGATGTGATTTTCTTATTGTGTTTTAATAATAATAATGTGACTTATTGCCAAATGGGTACAGTGTGTCTTGATTAATGTGGGCATGTGCTATCTGGTTATTTGATTATTGGTGTCTAGATTTTAGATTTAAATTTTGTTATTGATAACTAGGACATTGTTTCTTTTTCATGAAATAGGCAGTGAGTCCACAACATCCACTCATCTACAAACTCTATGGTTTTCCTTGTTCTTGAAGTATGAGGTTTCTTTTTCATTAATAAAACTTTAATGAACTTGTGACCTTGGTAGTTTTTGAATTTGGAAAGAATTCAAAGGTTTGAATAGGGTGTGACTTAAAGGGGACTCGGTACTCTTTGTGCCTTTTTTCTTACTTGGGTACATGTGTGTTTTCATGGATTTCTTACCATTCCATGTTGACGAATAACTGGAAGTTGAATAAGTATTTGCATGGTATGGTTCCCATTAAAAAAATGATGGGAATTAAAAGCACACCTCTTAGACAAAATAAATGGGCTACAAGCACTGGTTATGGGACTAGAAAGACATGTTACCCATGCATGAAGGTTCCCTCTAACTAAGGTCCTCTCTCACTTCCTACTTCTCTTGTCTTCTTAAATAAGGAATAGTGGTTGTTTTGGGGGAGCATTCTTATGTCTCAAGGAGGTGGACTAGTTTTAGAGTGGTGATGCAAAGTCACTACACATGGTTGGTTTTGTTCTAGACTAAGGATGGATTTTATTAGGTCATTTAACCACAAAGTTCACAAGGGACTTCATGTAACCTTAATTGGGAACTCCATTCCACTCTCTCTCTCTCTTTCTTGTCTATCTATGCTTTTCATGTCTCACCTCACTACTAGTTTCATATTCTTGTTCTATGTCTTGGTTTGATGTGTTGAAATTATTTGGAAGTTTCTTCTGGCTTTTCGTACTTAATTTTTCATGATCATTAATCATGCATGGGACCCATGGACTCCTCAATTTGAAGTTATGCAAGGGTAATAAAGGGCATGTGCATGCTTTGGGGAGGATCCACTAGCATACCTTTGGTTAGGTTAGTTAAGTTCTTTATCCTTAGATATTCTCACAATTGAATCCTTTTGCATGCCTCCATCAATGACATCCAATTGTGCGCATCTTCACAATGTTTTTTCATGAAATCCTCTTTTTATTGTTGTGAATTCTTAAATCCTCTTCAAGCATTTCATCACGTTTGGGCTTTTTAGAATTTAATAATTGATCACTTACCCATTTTACCCTATTTTTTAGTCTCCTACTAACACAATTAAAGGAATCAATTCACCATAATCACATCCTAGCCAAGTGTAATTATCGATGAGACAAGGTACCTAAAATTTATACGTTACACATTGCACACTAATTTGTGATTGTAGTGGAAAGCATGGATTGGAAGTGGAACTATCTTCACCAAAGAATAAGCAGTAGCACCATGCGATGAGGATCCTTCATGATCGATGAGTCTTCTTCCTCACTCTTCAGCTATCAGAGAAGTTGGATGTCACTTTTGTCCAAGGTGTTCAAGTCTATTGTCATGAACATCCAATTTTGTAAATGATTGTGAATTTGTACACTTGGGCACTTAAAGTCTATCTGTTCTATCTAAGTTAGTTTGCATGTTAGTTAATAATCCTATACCTTCTCAATATTTTGTAAGGAACTTGTTCCTCCTCTTGTTCACTCACAAATGATTTTTCATTCAATCGTGAGGGTATGATGAACCACATTTTGCCTAGCTCTAATATCAAAGCCTTGATATTAGATATGTGATATTGGGTTTCAAGAAGCAATGTCAGATATTCGATATCATGGGGTGTATGTTGGCCTATAAATATAGTGCTTGGCCATATTGTTTTTATAAGTTTTTGTCATAGCATAGTAGAGCTCTTGCAATTTCTTTTCTCCAAAGTTAGAATATTTTCTAAAGTTTTTATCATTGAGTGTACAGATCTTTATTGAAGCATTATTGTACCTAGGCATGACAATGTGTGCGAAAATAAAGATGAGCTTTCTAATCAAACCTTATAGCACCTTGGCTAGCTTAAATATTTCATTCATGCATTTAATGTTTTGTGCAATTTCATTTAATACTACCAAGTAATTAAGTTAAAGTAAGCTAGCTAGCTTAAAGAGTAGTTAATTAAGCACATTAGTATGACTGCTTTGAGCATGCGTGTGACACTTGGTAATCCAAACAACGCTTAATGTTTAGTAATCGAGCAACATAGCAACATTATAGATGTTTAGGATGTGCATAGAAAGTGGGACTAGATACTTGTGTTAGGATAGTTAGTTATTCACTAGAAATTAGATTAGTTTAATTGATTTATAAATTGAGTTTCAACTCGTTGTTAATTTTAGATCAATGAAATATAAAATAATAAAAATCATGTGGCTCAATTACACTTAACCATACAATTAAGCTCCACAAGTGTATTTGAGAAGAAAACGATTGTCATGGTTAGCTTTCACATTTTGGAACTTGTGTACTGAGAAAGTTAAGGTTTGTGGAATTCAATCGGATCACATGTGAATGCTTGTGATTTGTATGGTTGGGTGTAGGCATACCTCACCTCTCATTACATATGGTTAGGAAAATAGCATTGATAGATGAAATCCATGAAGAAAAAAAAAAAATATTTAAAGATTATTAGTCCTCAAAGAAAAGATTAACAAAAGAAGGATGCTAGTGTTGCTGTAAAGGATAATGAATAGATTTTGTTAAAATTAGTAGAACTTGAAGGCAAGGTGGAAAAAAATAAAGATGAATCTAACCTTGAGGGAACAAAGAAAAAGATGAGATCTACACTCATAGAATCTTTGAAAAAGAAATATGAAAAAAAGGGTAAAAATAATATTTTCATTCTTTTAGGTATCTCAAACACATAGGATAAAATGGATACAACTTTATTTCAACAAGTTGAAAAAATTATAAATGATATGCATATAACTTCTCTAAAAACTAAGAAATTTTTTTGGATTCTACGTGAATGATTTAAAAAGCCTTGACACATAATTGTTAATTTTCATGATGTAGAATATAGAGTATATGTTTAGAGATATTTAATCCACCTAAAGTAAAGTGAGAATTGAGAAAGCATTTGGATAAATGAGGATCTTGCTAAAAAGGAACTTGTTAGAATGGACCTATGCTAGTTTAGACATTATTGAAGCTCACAGCTAGACACAACATTTTGTAGATCATACTATTAATAAGATGGATCAACAATTGTTAGAATGGACAAAATTTTTTATCTTCTAATTTGCAATAGTCTTACTAGGTTTCCTTAATATTCATCATTTACTTTAATAGGGTCTTAAGATAACCCTTGCGTTGATTTTCTTTTATATTCTTATAAAGAGATTGATTTTATTGAGTTAAAAGTTGAAGAAAATTAATTAGAGTCTTACCATCATCTTGTAGATTTTTTATTGCAAATTCAAATTATTTCTCAAATAGCAAAAAATAAAAATAGAAAATTTTTTTGACATAGACTCATCCTAGAAGTCGAGGAAAAATATATGAATGTAATACATAATAAATGGATACTTGAAAGATAACATAAGAAGCTTGAACAAATTTTGCTTATAGCAGCTAAGCAAGTTGTGCATTCACAACAACAAGGTGCTTAGAAGACTTGATTTAATTAGAATTGAGTGTAGGCTAGGTAGAATATTACAAATATAAATAAGAGTTATAGAGAAAATTTAGTTAAGGATTGTAAATGCTTGATTAGAATGAAGAGAAGAAAATTTATCAAGGTCTAGTAGGAATATTTTGCTTACATCATTAAAAAGAAAAATAGACAATTTTGACAATATTTTCATCATAAATGCTCTTCATCATTTATATTTTCTTTTAAAGATATTTGTTCATTTTACAAAAAGCTATTTACAAGAGAAGGTAATTCTATTACTATTGTACAACAAGCTTATCTTCAATTTACTCTTGAGGAAGTCATAGAGCGTATTAAAAATCTAGTATTCGGGAAACCTATAGATTTAAATGATTTGTATGTAGAATTATTAAAATGGATGGGATTTACTATTTATAGAGAAATTTTGCACAAATTATATTTATCAATGGAGTAAGGAATAAATCAGCATTAGAAAATTAGTAAAGCTATCTTGTTGTATATAACAGATGATAAAAATAATTTGAATAATTATTGAATGATAATTGTGAATAATATTTTTGCTAAGCTATCAGGCACTCTACTAGAAAATAGAAATATTTCTTAGGTTGAAGTTAACTAGGTCAGGGCAGTTATCAAGTAGATTTTAGAGAAAATTTCTCCACTATTGATTACTTAGTTACTCTTAGACAATTCATGGAGTTTGCAAAAATATCTAATAAAAATGTCTTTTTTTTGCTTTATTGATTTTGAAAAAACATATGATTCAATTATCTATATAAAAATATGGTTGTTCTTGCATAAAATAGGCCTCCTTTCATATTTGATTATAGTAACTAAAAGATTATGTGAGGAAGTGATTATTGAGATTATAGATAGCAATTTAGAGAAGAAATTTCAATTCCAAAGTGAAATTGAATTTAAGCAAGGTTATTGACTTTCTTCAACACTCTTTGATATATTTATTGATGAAATGTGGTATGGTTATGCAACGTGCAAGATAATCATTCTATTAAAATTGGATCCCAAGTAGTGAATCTTTTTGTATATGTAGATGCTACTAGCTTGATCTCCACTTTTGAAGAAGGTTTGAAAAATTTAAAAAAGAATTTTTATTCATTTAGTGTTTAAGTGAATGTAGATAAAACCAACTTGATGATTTGGAGTACAAGAAATACCTATTATAACTTCAATTTTGGAGGTACCAATGTACAAATAATAGACTCTTTTAAATATTTTGGTCTTATTTATATGGACAATTACATGTGGAAGAAGTACATCAAATAAAAAATAGCAAGAAGTTTCAAGGATTTATATGCTTTCAAAAAAAAGTGCATGAATTCAAGACTTTAGGCTTAAAGGGTCAGAAAACAAATTTTTCATATTATCATCTATTCTACTATATTATGTGGATGTGTTGTTTGGGCATCTAGACTCAATGCTAAAATTTAGAAAGATATCGAAAGAGGATAGAAACTTTTCTTCTCGATGAGTTAAAGATGAAGATGCAAACACCTTAGTTAATGTTATTATGTGAATATGATTTATTATCTTTAGAATCAGTTGCCTTGTATTAATTCATTACATACACTCATAGCTTCCATATCTCAAGATAAATAAAATTTTCTAAAGTAGTTCTTGAGGATTTAAAAGATTGTAGTTGGTATTTTTAGGGGATGTAATGATTGAGAAAATGGAATATCTCTTGGGAGGATGTATATTAAAATCCTAAGCATATTAACCAACTAGTCAAGTAGAAGGATTTAACAAAGATGTGGTCTAATGTAGAAGGTAAGAACCAATTTAATTTAGACCACACTGGATCTAATAACCTAGATGTAGAAGCTCACTACTATTTATTCTATGCTTGTAATTTTCAATAGTTGCTCTTAATGAATTACCTTCTTTGGATCAATTGGAATTTCATCGTATTTTGCATAGGGGTTTTGTTTTGTGTTTGCATTATCTTGATCACTGCGTATCTAAGATTCCGCCATTGATAATCCTTCAGAAGCACTGTGTCGTTCTTGGCATTATCTCTTGATTAGGTGTGTCGTATGTCAAATTTTCAAATGTCCTGAGCTAGTTGTTTTGCTCACCCCCTTTTGATAACATGGTTGGAAGGTAGCTCCTTTGTCTAACGAACTCCCTAAGAGAAAGCGTTAGTGAGAAAAGTGTGCTGTGTAAGGTTGAGTTCTGCCAAGATGCTATGCGAGGCAGTCAACCATGGATTCGGAAGGAACAAGTGTGTGAGTGTAAGTGTGAGTCTATGCAATCTATGCAGTAAGTTTGCAGTTAGTCTATGCTTGTAATTTTTAGCAGTTGCTCTTAATGAATTACCTTCTTTGGATCAATTGGCATTTCATTGTATTTTGCATAGGGATTCTGTTCTATATTTGCATTATCTTGATCACTGCATATCTAAGATTCCACCATTGATAATCCTTCGGAAGCGCTGTGTCATTCTTGGAACTATCTCTTGATTATGTACCATGCAACCAGAATATTAAAAATTTGATGTTTGAACCAGATATCGTGCATATGGTCAGACAAGAACTCCAGTTTGCATGCTACAATGTCCAATTACACACTTTGCTGCTCTCAACAGAAGTTTGTGCTAATTTGGATGGAGTAGATGTATTGGCAAAGCCCCATGAGCTCCCTTCTGACATCCAAAAAAGAAAATATTTCACAAGAAGTAGTTTAGAAGACAAGCTCAACCGAGGTTCATGCGAAGAAAATGGCAACGTTCATTCAAGCCAAGTCCAAAAAGATTCTTTGCAAAAAGGTTGAAAGGTTCATTTTCCAGAAAGAATGTCACATGTTTTTCTCGCAAGAACCAGGGTCACTATGCACATGAATGTCCATAGAAAAAGTCAGATCATAAGATAAAAGCCTTCTTTGAAAGCTATATTGATGAGTGGGAACCAGTAGAAGATCCAGAAGAAAAAGCTTCAAATGAAAAGATTTATGCAATTCAAGTCTTATCAGATTCTGAGCAAAGTGCGAAAGATGATACAACTAAAAGTGAATTATCATCAGAAGCTGTTGAAGAACTCCAAAGAAGTTTCATGATGCAGCCATCCACAAGTGGAATCAACAAAGACTGGTTTATGACATGCATATGTTGATGCAAAGTACAAATATGAAGAGATTTTTAGAGATCGTGATTCAAGTGTTTCTCCAACATTAGGATGCAAATAGATTGCATAGACTCACACCCACACTCACACATTCTTACTCACTCTCTTACTCTTTTCTTAGGCCCCTGGGCCTTATTTATAGGACAAAGAAGCCTGAAGCTTCAAACACACATCTTAGTTGCTTGACATGCAAGTCAAGTTAAGACTTAACTTCAAAAATAAGAAAAGGAAGGTGTACAAGCCACGCCTAGATAGCTTTGAGAATGGCACGATGAATAGGACAAATCTTTCCACGTGCACAGTTACAATCGTTGCATTCCTTTATAAGTTTTGACAGCTCTATTAAGATGCTAGCTAGAGTGGATGAGACATCATCTGGTTCTGACGGTGGAAGTTGCTTGGGCACTACACGTTCATTTGCATACTAGGTAAGCTCTTGGAAAAAGTTGATGCACTGGAATTTTGTACAAAGCTTTTCTTCCCATGATGTTGATCCTAATACCTCGTTTAGATACCTTCTTGCATTATTGTTGGTAAATAATGGTTGTTGGATAAGGATCAAGTTATCGAGCATATCTATTACCATCAGATGGTGTAATAGTTTGCCTTCTAGCCGACTCCATCAGAGATTATTGACAACATCGTCGATTCTTCCTATCATGTTGACGAAGAAATCGATCATAGGATACTGCTTGGAGGCACTTAATGAAGACTCCTGAGGAAACAAGGTTGTGATCTGGCGTACCCATCTTACTTGATCTTCTAATGTTGCTACTGCACAAACCTTCCAATCTTCTAAATCTTGCATTGGGTTGAGAGAACTGCTACTAGATTCAGGTTGAAACATTTTTATCTGTGGCTTTAGCTCACAAGTTAATGCATCCAAAAGACTATTGGCGATGCCTGGAATCCTTTCAATGGAGAACATGTATTGGGCCAACAAAAATTGCCACCATGCAAAGCATTGAAGTTTGGGTGATGGAGAGATTCGTCGTTTTAGCAAGGTTGCTAAATTTGAAGAATCCGTGTGGAGGATGAAGGGCTCAGCAATTAGGTGGATATGAAACTTTTCTAGACCGCGCACTATTGCAATAATCTCTTTTTCCGCAGGCCAATAATTCAATTCATTTTTGTGAAATGTTCCAGAGGCATAAGCACACACCTATTCTGATTCTCTTGAATTTCTTGCTTGAAGTAACACTACTGCCCATGCATCATAGCTGGCGTCTGTGTTTAGGATGAATGGACCATGCAGAATTGGTTGGAGAGGTGGAAGATTCTAGCATTCTGCTTTGAGCTACTTTACTTGGGTTGTTACTGTTGTTGTTTAGAGAAATAGTTGCTGGTTCTTACACCAATGAATTTCTTTGGTTTTGTTAGAAAACGTTTTGATGTGCCGAGAAACATAATTAACACATCCTAAAAATCGAAGGCACTACTCTTTATTTGCAAGTTGATCTGGAAACTTATCAATTTTCTGGAGTACATGCGGCTGCATATGAATTTTTCCTTCATGAATGGTTACTCCTAAAAATTCAATAGGCCTTTTACCAATTTGAAACTTCTTATTGTCAGAGGACAAATCAATTCCATGTTGAGTGCATAGTTTTGCAAACTGATGCAGATGAGAAACATGTTCTTTGTGATTATCTCAAAATATCACAAAATCATCTATATAGTTGGCTAATCTCAAAATATCACAAAATCATCTCAAACTGATGCTAATCTTTGAAAATGGCATCCATTCTTTGCTAAAACTGGGATGGAGCATTTTTTAATCCAAAGGACATTACTATCCATTCAAGCAAACCTTGTGGAGTGTTGAATGTCGTTTTGTGTATATAAGCTTCTACGATTCTGATATGATGATATTCACTTTTGCAATCAAATTTACTGAACACTTTATTTCCTGCAACTGTTTGAATGAGAAACTACTTATTGGGTAATGGCCATTTGACATCGATGGTTACTGCATTTAATGGTATAGGCTTTTCCTCTGGCTATCTCAGCATGATTGCGAACAATAAAACTGGAACATGCATAATTGGATTATGATCTTCTGATTAATCATTTGTCTAAAAATTCTACCACTTGTTTAGCCATTTCTTCAATATCTTATTGATTCAGCACTATTACCTTAGATTGGATTAGGATGTTATGCATAGTTGGAATGTGTGCTTCAGGACTGTCTTTATCCCAAAAGTCCAATAGATGCTCACAACAACATTTCTTCAATTCTTCATAACAGTTGTTGTAACATCTTTCTTCTTTATCGTTCAAATCAATTTGAGCCCTTTTCAATTGTTGAATTTGACCATACTTTTTCTTAGCAATATCCTCTAATTCATATTGCGTTAAAACTTGCTTTAAATAAGGATTATCGTGATTGAAATTTGTGCGGATCTGTGGATGCTTATTTTTCTGCAATTGAGGTAGAATCCTACTTAAGATAATCTTTGGGCGATCATCATTTTGTGGAGATGAACAGACTATCATTTCATGCCCAACTGTGTAGGGACCAAGATTGTCCATGAAGAAAGCACCTAATCCAATATCAAAACCACTATATGATATTTGCACAAAATTGGTTGAATCCACATATTCATCATTGAGAGATATTGGCACATCAAATGCAAAATGTGTAAGTTGTCTAACACCATTCATTGTATCCAATGTGACTAGCTTATTAGTAATCCAATTTTCTAAAACGTTTTTATGACAGAAATTCAAAGTTGCTCCAGTATCAATAAAAGCCTGATATTTCTTCCATTTTTCTTTTTTGTCTACTGCTACTTTAACTGGAACTAATAAAATACTATGTAGAGAAAGAAAATGCTTAATTTGATGCTAAACTTGAGGATCTACTTGACGGGTCTTTTCCTTTGCCCATTTTCCAATTTTGACTGCAATTGGAAAACACTTTTGATATGGTGTAGCAAGAAATTTTGGCAACTTCTGGTTGATGGTCTTTAGAATTTGTTCTTCATCTGATGTATCTTCTTCTAAAGAATTTTTTAACAATGTTTCTTTGCATCCTAATGTTGGAGAAACACTTGAATCACGATCTCCAAAAATCTCTTTAGATTTGTACTTTGCATAAACATATTTGTTAGAGGTTGACCATATTTCTTTCTCATTTAACCTTGTCTTAACTTCTTCCAAATCTTCAAGTGAAATGTTGGTAAACCAGTCTTCGTTGATTCCACTTGTGGATGGCTGCATCATGAAACTTCTTTGGAGTTCTTCACTAGCTTCTAATGATAATTCACTTTTAGTTGTATCATCTTTCGTACTTTGCTCAGAATCTGATAAGACTTGAATTGCATAAATATTTTCATTTGATGCTTTTGCTTCTGGATCTTCTACTATTTCCCACTCGTCAATATAGCTATCAAAGAAGGATTTTATCTTATGATCTAGCTTTTTCTGTGGACATTCATGTGCATAGTGACCCTAGTTCTTGCAAGAAAAACATGTGACATTTTTTCTGGAAAATGAACCTTTTCACCTTTTTGTAAAGAATCTTTTTGGACTTGGCTTGAATGGTCGCCATTTTCTTCGTCTGAACCTTGGTTGAGCTTGTCTTCTGAACTGATTCTTGTGAAATCTTTTCTTCTTTGGATGTTGGAAGGGAGCTCGTGGGGCTTTGCCAAATACATCTACTCCATCCAAATTAGCACAAACTTTTGTTGAGGGTAGAAAAGTGTGTAATTTGACATTGTAGCATGCAAATTGGAGTTCTTGTCTGACCATATGCATGATATCTGCAAAGTATGTTAATGATAGATCTATGTTCTTTTCAAGAGCTTTATACAACACCATTTGTCCAAGTTTTGCAGGCAAGCTTCCTAGATATAGATAGGGGATCATCTGATCTATATGAAGGGCTAATCTATAAACCTCATTAGCATATTTTGTGCTGAATTGCTCAGAATACTTCAAATCATGCAACTTTCTCTGACTTAAGAGCAATTTATCCTTTAGCCTAAGATTTGTTGAAAGGTCAACTATAAATTTTGTAACTAAAGCAATAAACACATCTTGTAGTCCTATGCTGATGATTTGTTCTTGCTGTTCTTGGCTGGAACTTTCCCACCAATGCCTAATTTTCCCACTTGCTCGGGTGAATGCACCGATGATGACCATTCTTTCATCTAGATTTAGAACATGCATGGCTATTCTAAGCTGATATATCCAAAGACACAATGCATGAAAAAACTCTTTTGGTGGTAGGAAATCAATGTCAATTATAGGAATTGATGCTACTGGCTATTGTTGAAATGCATAGAACATAGGAGGTGGATTGACTTAGTAATCTTTTATTTCTGACTTGCCTATAGGAGGGTTGTATCATCAAAATTGCAACATGAGCATCCAAATTTGATGATGTTGATGTTGCTGATGATGATTCTTCAAATTTTTGAGAAGGGAGCACGGCTGGGAGTGCTTCTAACGTGACGGTAGCTGATCTTTCGAAATGTTGAATTGGGTATTGACTCCATCTTCGTTTTGGCTTCTCCATGGTTTTGAACTCTTGATCTTGTAGTAGGTTTTGGATCTTTGGAAAGCTTTGAATGTAGTCAAGCACGTGAATTGTTCTTTTGCATGCGATCAAATGTTGGCTTCCTTTGGGGAATTGAACTCCCCACTTTAACTTGTGGTTCATCAGAATGGTATTTGACAGCTGGTATGTTCCTTGAACTGCGATAGTGGCATAAACAGCACCTAGAAGGAGATCTACTCCATGTATCTCTATACACAATAACAAAGCACTTGTTATATAATCATAATTTAATGCTAATTGGTAATTTGGTTGGACTGTGCAGAGAGCATTAGAATCAAGTGTTCCTTTGAACTGACAAATCTTTGTTGTTTCCCATGCTGTTTCTGGATCCTAGCTTAGACCATTACCAATTACTCTGCTATCCAGTAACGTGACTACATATTCTGCACCAATATTGTAGTTGGAACTTAGGTCTAACCATGATGTCAATTTGACCAAGATGCACATAAGAATAATTTTGAGCCTTCCATTTGTCGACCTCTTCTTCAGTAAATAACGACAGCAACATAGGTCTTATACCTTTTCCTTTAATATCAAGCAACGCTTCTGACTGTTTGATGGAAGTTGCCATTTGTGCTGAGAAGGTATTTGCAAAATTGTATATAGCATCCTTTGGAATCTCCAGAAACTTAAGATCTTTATGTCCTTTTGACATAAAAGATTTTTTCTTAATCAATGCTTCAGAAAATGGTAGGATTGCCTGTTGCTCTTCAGATATCTCTTCATTTCCTTTTGTATTTGACAAAGTCATGCTTCTTGACCTTAACATTAAAATTCATGGATAACCATCTATAATTCCAATTCTTGCTTATCCATCCTCCTCATCTTCATCATCATCATTTGGTCTGGTATCATCATCATCAATTTCATCTATAACAGCTTGAACCAGAATATTAAAAATTTGACGTCTGAACCTCTGATTTTCTTCTTATCGGAGATAAAGATCTTGAAAAGAGCACTATTTTCTTCTTGTTTGTATAACATTTTACAAGTGAAGATTAAAGAGCTAAGAAATTCAACACATATTTTAGAACTTAGTTATACAGAGGAGCTTGAGAATGCTTCTTTCATGTTAGCTTTTGATAGAGTGGGTTTGTAGAACCAAAATTTGATTCTACTAGTGAGCATCAAAATGGTTCTACATATCATGTTTGATGAAACATGTTTATTATTGGCCTCGATGTTGGGTACCTGATGTCGAAGCCACAACATCGCATATGCGATGTCGAGGTCTTGATGCGACATTGCATAAGCAATGTCAAAGCATCTACCATGGGTCTATAAATACCATGCATAAGCTCCCATTTTGAGTTAGTTTTTGGTCATTCTTAGTCAAAGTAGTGAAGCTCTTGTAGTTTATTTTCCTTAGAGTTAGAATATTTTTTGAGTGCGCACAGAAGGACTCTAAAGTGTGTATGGTTCTTTGTTTGAGCACTAATGTACCTAGGCATAGTAGTGTGATGGGAATAAAATGAACTCTTTTGACAATCCTTGTAGCACTGAGAATAGCTTAATATTTCTTTTACTGCATTTTACTTTCTTGCTCTTTATTTTAATGCATTTGAATTAAGCAACCTATTTCCATTAGTTAATGAACACAAGCATGCCCACTTCGAGCATTCATATAGTACTTGGTAACCTAGTAACGCTTAATGTTTGGTAGCCCAGTAGTGCTATATGTGTTTGGGATGTGTCCAGGAAAGTGGGATGGTTACTTGTGTTAGGCTAGCTAGGTAATAGACATTAGTTTTCAATCTACTCTACCCTTATTCTTGTTGTAAGTGATTACATCCATAAAATCTTAAATGACAAAAATTCATATACCTCAATTACACTTAAACCATATCCTTGAGCCTCACAAGTGTAGTTGGGAAGACAACGAATGTTCTCAATGTCGTTTCACTTCCTATAGAAACTATTGTATGAGATAACTATAGGTCCATGGAATTCGACTAGATTGCACATAACACCTTAGTGATTTGTATGGTTGGATGTAGGGGTACTTCGCTGCTCATCAACATTAGTAATTTTTTAGAGTAGATTTGTAGAACCAAAATTTGATTATATGAAAGAGCTTCTAAATGATTCTACAAGCTACGTCAATGCCAAAAGTATAAAGCTTAGACATGGGACCTACTACTAAGTGTTCTGCATATGGCTAATTACAGTCTTAATCTAGCTTAGCTAAATTTGACATAAGAAATGTGTTTAAGGATTTAAAGGGAATCCAAAAGTCACTTAAGTTAAGAAGATAAAAGGGAAGAGTTCGTAGAACTAAAAAGTAATTCTACAAATTAGCTCTATAAGATAGTTTTGAATCCATTTTACCACATAAGCTTGGGATAAAAGAAAGATGTTTGTAGAACCAAAAAATGGTTCTACAAATTGGTTTTATGAGCTATATAGAAGTGCAAAGGGGTTCTAATTTAGAAAATCAAACACAAGACTTCAAATAATGAATTAAATCTATGCTTGTATCTAGCTTACAAAGAGGGATTAAGAGATATTAAAGGTTAATCATGTACTACATAAGCAAAAGTCTTATAGAACTAGATACTTATTCTACAAAGTGCTAATGCATTCTACATGCATGAATATAAAGAGGACCTATTTTGTTGATGTAAGTAGAGCCAAAAATGATTTAAGGAAGCATTTATACTTACATTCCACATCATCTTAACATTTCTTAATTATTTTAAGGAAAAATTAAGAGCTAGATTAGCAAAAGGCAAGCTAAGCATTAAGACCAAATTATTCATACTAGTCTTATGCTTATTTAATAGTGATGATAAAGTAGCTTAGTGAAATCAATATTTACAACATATGTTGAAAGATGATTCAAACAATCCATCCCCGAGTAAGTGAACTAAAAACAAAGTTTTAGCTATAAATTTACAAATCCATGCTAGATTTTGAATCACAAAGCTAGTAGTAGACAAAGTAGAACATTAAAGCAAAGTGAGAGCCATGCTTTAAGTGCAAAGAAAAGATTTCTCAAAGTCCTTTGAATTTAAGCTCAAAATGTCTTACAAGGAGAAGAAAGAAATGTTGTAAAAGTTCCAAGACAATGACACTTTTACCTTTTTAGATTATCTTCAATATTTCAAGCATAATCTATACTAGCTTCAATAGTGGATTAATGTTGGATGTTTAGATTTGGAGGTACAAGAGAAGGATTTATTGAGCTTCAATGAGAACCATGATTTAATAGAAAAGATAGAGCTCAAAAGTCTAGAAATGATGGGAAAATGACGAGACATGTATAAGAAGACAGGTCTCCACAAGCTCAATTTCAAGCCTAGGGAAAAAATTACAAGGGAGGTTATATACCACTTGATAACTGAAATCATGTAGGAGAAGGATAATATCAGTTTTAGAGAAAATACAAAGTGCTTCATCGACATTAGTGTCATGAAGGCATATAAGCTCTATGGTCTTATAAAGCCTGATATAATAGAGGTATAAGCCCAACAAATTAATGAGGAGGTGCTCAATGGTAGATTTTGGGCTCATCCAGAAATAGGTAAGGTCTTCAACTTCTCACTAGCACACCTTGCAAAATTTTAGGGATATCGAAACATCATTCCTAAAGCTATAGAGTCTAGGTTTCCTCATAGAATTTTCATCTTAGCATTGAATTTTTACCCTAGATATGAAATTAATAACATTTCTAATTATCATATTTGGACATGACTATCTTTAGACAATAAGAAAAATTTCTTCCCTATATAGTGTATGAATGATATATTGTAGAATAGCTTAGCAGAGATTCTAGAATAAGGGGCTCAATTGAATTTAAGCTCATTTCTAATGGACTAATATTGAGAGAAATTCCAGAACTTGAAAGAACTACCTCAATTTTTACTAGTTATGCATCATAGCATAGAGCTTAACCTAAGGATCCATGTTATGATTTTTTCCAAGTCATATACTAAAAGAGCTATTTTGATGTCCAAGCCTTAGAACTTTTCATGAATTGTGTATTTTACCATTTGTTTAAATTCATTGTAAGAGCTTTTCTACAATTGATAGATCAACAAAATATCAATAAAATTAGAGATATATGTCATGGAGCTATTTTTATACATGCAAAATACACTCAAATACTAATATTAGAGTTTGAAGGGTAAGCATTTAAGCTTCCAAGGTTTGTAGATTTTATCTTGCACCTTTGGAGGTAGGGAGATAGATGTGGAAAAGTTTGCTATGGCTTGATTATAAGTGTAAATAAGTTTTCTCCTTGAAATTTGGCTTTTAAAAATTCAATAATGTAAGACATTTGAAATACATGGCCAATTGATGAGCAGCGAGGTACCCCTACGTTCAACCATACGAATACGAGCATTTCACGCATGATTCGGTCGAATTCCAAGGACTAAGTGCTTATGCACCTTTGTGGAACAATAACAAGTTGGTTAATCGTTGTCTTCCCAAACTTACTTGTATGTCATGGTTTTATGGTTAAGTAAGCCTGAGGCATATGATTTTTATAGTTTTTACGTGTTTTATATCCTGTGCTAGTAAGGAGGGGGAGAGAGATAACTAAGTAACTAATCTAATTTAACTACTCATTAACTAAGTTCTAATTACTCCTAACACTAGTATCTGTTCCCACTTGTCGTACACATCCTGAACTAGTGCAACGCTACTAGGATTACCAAATGCTAATTGTTACTGGGTTACTAAGTGCCACACACATGCTTGAAGCAGTCATACTAAGTCTATTTAACTAAGAGAGTTGTAGGGTGAGAGAAATCATTAATCAACTAGGAAAGCATTAAATAATAATTAACACTATTTAATCTATTCTATATGTTGCAAGGTTTATCATAAAGTTCATCTTTATTACTGTACACAAAGTGTGCTCAGGTACACAATGCTTGAATAAAGATTCGTTCACTCTATGACTACTACTGCGGGCATGTAGAAATAATTCTAACTATGGAAGGAAAAAATGGAAGAGTTTGGGCTAAGGGACTAACTGTCTAATGTAGAAACCAAGGGCGCCACCTCTTATTTATAGGCAAGGAGATAGGCTACAATATCAGGTATCCAACATCGCATGGTTGGATTTGATATCATAGATGCGATATCACGGTTCATCATACCCCCATGACTGAATGAAAACTTGACCTTGAGTTCCTTACAAAATATTGGGAAGGTATGGGATTACTGACTGAATGACTATTGATGGTGAAATGAGGGGACCGACTCAACTTGCCTGGTGAACAGATCAACAATACAATACATGATAGCATTAGTGTTCATGACCACAAAGGTGAATACTATACATAAATGACATCCATCCTTATTTGGTAGCTAGAAGAGAAGGAGAGAGAGAAAAAAGAATAAGGCGTGTTGCTACCGATGCCAAGATTGTGCCTTCTATTGTTTGTCCATAGCCACACCACCAATTTTTCTCCTTTCATAAATGTTCTAGTTTTGGTCCATCCTGAGTGTTTTCTCCAGGTCCAGTCCATTGTTGTATGATCGTCATCTGCACACACAACATAGTCACAAACGAGTGAGGGTAGATAAATCACAATGCAGTTGATACCTTACCTCGATGTAAAGTGCATTGGTTGAGTTGTGGTTATGGCATATACTAATTCTAGAGATTTAACATTGGTGACTACCTAAGGTGTAGGGCTTAGGAAAAATTGAAAAATTTTGTGCTAGGGCCCCCAGGACTAAGAGTGAACCTCCAGTAGTGATAGGATGGAAAAAGATAAAAAATAAGAAAGATGGAGAAAAAGCAACAATGGAAATGTCAATAAAATGGATGTCATAGATCAGGATGAAACAAAAAATTGTTGATTGTAGGAAATGTTTAAGGGAAAGAAGTTATGGCATATACTAATTCTAGAGATTTAAAATTGATGACTACCTAAGGTGTAGGGGTTAGGAAAAATTGAAAAATTTTGTGCTAGGGCCCCTAGGACTAAGAGTGAACCTCTAGTAGTGATAGGATGGGAAAAGATAAAAAATAAGAAAGATGGAGAAAAAGCAACAACGGAAATGCCAATAAAATGGATGTCATAGATGGGGATGAAACAAAAAATTGTTGATTGTAGGAAATGTTTAAGGGAAAGAAGTTAATAAATGCACCAAAAAGGAATGCCAGTGGTTCCTCCCCAAAGCAGGTTCATGCCCTTGATGCCTTGACAGACCCACAAACCAAAGAGTCCATAGGCTTTAGGAATGTCATTTGGAAGCAAGAGTTAAAAACTTAACCACAAGAACTTACTAAGGAAAAAAATGCATCAACCAAGATATAGATTAATGATAAAACTGGCAATGAGGTAAAAAATGGAAAAGAAAGGTGGAGAGGAGAGAATGGAATGGAAACCCAAGAACAAGGTTGTGTAAAGTCCCTTGTGTGTGTTTTATGGTTAATGTGACCAAGTAGAACTCATTCCAAATCCAGGCTCAACAAACCACATTCAGTGACCTCGCATCAACACATTTGACCAACCTATCCTCTTGAAGCAACAAGAATGCATCTACAAAAAGTAACCACCATTCCGAGGAGAGTGAGATGGAGAATTAGGAAGCGAGAAAGGGCCTTAGTTAGAGGAAACCTTCAGGCATGGGTAACTTGTCTTTCTAGTGCCATAACTAGTGCGTGTAGCCCAAGTTCATTATTGTGTCTAAGGGGTGTGCTTTGAATTCTCATTGTTTCTTTTTTTTGTGTTTTTTGCATGAGAACCACACCATGTAAAGAATTATTTTTATGCACTCAACTTCCGGAGAATTGATGAATGATCAAAATGGCAGAAAACCTAAAGAAAAAGCATCCAAGCACTCAAGATAATAGCCAACAAAAATGCATAGAATCCCCTTGAAGTCACACCCTTTTCATCATTTGAGTCTTTCCTTAGTTTGAGAAATACCCAGCCATCAATTTTTTAATATTTTTATTAGAGAAAGGGATTGTACAGTTCCAAGCCAAGGGAGACCATAGGATTTATGGATGTATGAACAACATGGACTCATTGCCTGTTCAATCAAAAGAACCATACCTTAATATCAACATCATACTTCAAAGGTAAAATCCAAACATTAGCAATCAATATGGTATTATTCATGCCACCATCATGAACACTTATTGGGTGACGAACAAAATAAAGTAATCACACAAAGAAATGGTAAAAATATGAATGATGGTGGAAAACAAAAACAAGAAGAATTAAAGAAATGTGCAAAACAAAAATGTGCAAAACAAAAACATGTAAAACAAAAACTTAGAAAGAACTGAGGGCCTTCAATGGTTAGCAGAGGTGGCCATCTCCCTAATGACTGAGTTGGAAGGAGAAGATTCAAAATAATGAGCAAGGTTGCCCACCTACAAAGGTAGCATATGTTCTGGCTATCCTAAACTCATGAAAAGGTTTTTTTTTGTTGCACATTGACTAACAGTATCTTATCTAGGCTCTCAAGTTTATATATGGTCATGGCCCCTGAAGGAAAAGTTGCATAGATAATGTAAGGTCTTTCCCATAGTGTTTAAAATTTGGTACATTATGACACATGTGTGAGGTTCTAGTAGAGAACCTTATCTCCTAGCTGATACTTAACTTTTCTAATTTTCAGGTCATGACGTTGTTTATTAAATGCCTTGTGCAGTTCATTAGATGACAAGGTAGTTAGTTGGTTCTCATCTAGTAAGTTAAGAGTCATCAACCTTTGTTTTTGTGCTAGATCAAGGTCAAGGTTGAGGTCACATGTCATGGCTAGTGTACGGAGCTTAGTTTGGATAGGGAGTGTTGGAAGTTTTCCATACACTAACTCATAGGGAGAGTAGCCTATAGGGAGTTTCCATGTGGAGTGGTATGCCCAAAGAGCATCATTCAATTTAGTGCTCTAGTCTTGCCTATACTTACTAATGGTTCTGGTCAGTATCTTAGTAACCTCCCTATTGGTAACCTTGGCTTGATCATTTGCTTGGGGGTGGTATGGTATAGTCAATTTATTCTCAACCCCTAAGTGTTGCATTAACTTTTGAAAAGTTGCACCTGTGAAGTGTGTACCATTATTTGAGATAAGTGCATGCAGCACACGAAACTTGTTGATGACTTGTTGTTGAACAAATTGTGCATCTGTAGATGATGTGTAATCTTTAATGGTAGCTACTTCAGCCCATTTTGTTAAGTAGTCTATGAAAACTATGATGTAAGATTTTCCATTGGACATTGGTGTGATGGGCCCCATAAAATCAATTCCCCAGATGTCAAAGGGTTCTAATGGTTGAATCCATTATTGCAGATCCTCCATTCTGGCAATCATTCCCCCATCATGTTGACAATGCTCACAAGATTGGATGAGTTGATGGGTGTCTTGAAACAAGGTAGGCCAATAATATCTTACAAGCAGAATCTTGATGGTCATTCATCTCCCAGCATAATGACCCCCACAAGAGCTCTCATGAGCATATTGGAGAACTCTTAGTTGATCTCTATAGGGAACACACCATCGAACCAAGCCATCGGGACATACTTTGTAAAGTTGTCCATTGATCTCCATGAAGTACTTGGCTCTGTGAAGAAACTATTGTTTCTTCTTAAGGTCTAGCTCTTGTGGTGTTTCTTGGGTAAGGAGATAGGTAAGAATGCTACTGCACCAGTTTTTCTCCATGAATGATTGGTTATTCACTACATTAGCAAAGAGAAACTCATCAAGGAAATGATCGAAAATTGGATACTCATCCTCTTTGCTGTCCCAGTGCAATCGAGATAAATGATCGCCAACTATATTCTCGGTGCCTTTACGATTGATCATCGTTAAATTGAACTCTTGTAGGATAACCAGTCATTGTATAATACGGGTGCTTACCATTGGCTTATTCATGAGGAACTAGATTACACTATGATCTGTGTGTATGAATACTTTGTACCCCAACATATAGGGTCTAAATTTTTCTAGTGCAAACACTACAACCATTAATTCTTTTTCTATAGTAGTGTAGTTAAGTTGTGTACTAGTGATACTTTTACTTGCATAGTGGATGTAGTAAGGACATTTTTGGTCATCTAGCTATGTAAGCATGGCTCCTAACGCATAGTTGAACGCATCAGTCATGACATGGAATGGTTCGGACCAATTAAGAGCTTGTAGAATGGGTGTTTCTACCAGCTTCTATTTCAAAGTTTGGAAAGCTAGTTCACATTCCCTAGTCCACTCAAATGGTACGTCCTTTTTTGTTAACTCTACCAATGATTTGGAAATCTTTCAAAAGTCCTCTATGAATCTCCTATAGTAGCCAATGTGTCCAAGGAATGACTGAATTTCTTTGACAGTTTTTGGTTGATGGGTAATTCCTTGGATGACTTTGATTTTCTCAGGGTCTACCTCTATCCCTACATGTGAGATTTTATGTTCAAGTACTACACCTTCTTGGACCATCAAATGGATTTTTTGCTAGTTGAGCCTCAAATTAGTTTCTACACATCTTTTCAGCACTTGTTCTAATCAGTCCAAGGCTTGATCAAAACTTGCTCCATAAGTGGAGAAGTCATCCATAAAGACTTCTACACCATTTCCTTTCTATTGTTGGAATATGCTTAGAACTAAGCCTTGAAATGTTGCAGGGGCATTGCACAAGCCAAACAACATTTTTTTTGTATGCAAACATTCCCCAAGGACTAGTGAATGTAGTTTTGGCTTGGTCTTCTAGGGCTATTTGTATTTGATTGTATCCACTATATCCATCTAGAAAACTATAATAGCAATGCCCTACGATTGTGTCTAAGACTTGGTCAATAAATGGAAATGGAAAGTGATCCTTGAATGTTGCCATATTTAGTAGCTTAAAACCTATGCACACCCTCCATTTGCCTTCCTTTTTAGGCATGATTATCAAGGGGCTAACCCATTCACTATCCATAATGAGGTATATGAACCCAACCTTTAGAAGCTGTTCAATTTTTTCTTTTACTACTTGCTTCAACTTTGGGTTCAATTGCCTCTGTGGTTGTTTTCGAGGCTTCATGGAAGAGTCAGTGTAAATCCTATTTTGGCATATCCTAGGATCTATTCCAATTATTTCTGGATATGACTAGGCGAAGGCTTTTGACCACTTGTTTATTACCTTTAGCAGACTCTTTTTGTTTCAAAGCAAGTCTTGTGTTGATGATTACTGGTGTTCCATTCTAAAGGAATATGTATTCCATACTAGTGGATAATGGTTTTAGCTCTAGGAGATCTTGTTTAAATTTCTTAGGAATTTCCAACTTTCCCTAGTTGATGTTTTCTAAGTTAGGACTTGGAAGTTGGCGGTGGACTTGCTCTAATGCATCTATGCTATCTATGTAAGTGCAAGTCAAACCCTTAGTTAGTTCCATGCATATAAGTGAGCTGATTTCTTGATCAGCTATTAGCCACTGGGTGTCTTCTTGTTGTGTGGTTGTTGCATATAGGCACCTTTGTATATTGATCATGTGCGCATACTGATTGCATGCAAGTAATGTTAGACTTTGCATGCAGGTAATGTTAGACTTTGTACAACCCATGATCTCTACATGCAATTACACCCTGTGTCACTGTATGCAATGCATCGAACTTTCTTCTTCTCGATCTTTCTGAAAAAATTTTTCTTAGATATTTCTAAGGATAGATCACAGATTCCTAGGCGCACATCGATAATGCTTAGCCATGCCCTTCCCATTATGATTGGGAAATCCCCCTTACTATTGTTCACTTGAATCACTAGGAAGTCAGTTGGATACGATCATCCACAAATAGTGGTAACAATGTCCTCCACTAATCCCAAGGGAATAGTGATTGATTGGTTGGCCAACTCTAAATGGACGTTGCTCTTTTTTAATGGAGGTAGGTTCCAGACCTTATACATTTCTTGGGATGTTAGCTTGACACTGGAACCTAAATCCAAAAGAGCTTTGCATGGCTCATTCTCGGCAATTTGTAGATATATTAGGGGACTCCCAGAATTAAAGAATTTCCTGGGAAGGTGGCCAGCTTTGATCCAATCAGTAACAAGGTGTGTTAATATGACTGTATGAGTTGAATGCGGTGTTAGGTTTTAAGGGGGCTCTGAAGCTTTATTTGATATGGAGATGTCCAAAGACTTAGCCACTTGGGGTTGAAAAGGCTTGGTTGAACTATTGGTTCTGAAGAAAGATCTTTTCTTCATACATTTATCAAAACCAATAGTAGGTTGAGAATTAACAGCCCTTGTGGCATTACGTTGTTGCGGTTGAGTAGGGAGTTCACCTTGTATTACTGGAGTAGGTTGTAATGGAGTTATTGGTTGGAGAGATGCGGCTGAATTTCAAGGATGGTACCCTTGTGGAATATCACCTCTAGAAGAGGGAGTCCTATAGTACTTGCGAGCTTGGTAGTGATGTTGGGAAGTAACCTGACCAACAGAGTCATGTGGAGAGATTGAATGTTGCACGTAATATCCATATGGGTCAGGTTTTCGGTAAGGATATTCTTGCCTTGGTGGTGGCATTCCCCATGATTGTGGGTGTTGTCACTATTGATGTTGCTCAATTGGTTGTGGTGGAGTTCCACTTGGATAATATGTTAAAGGTTGGTGGAACTGCCTTGGGTTACCTTGGGGATAACGTAACCGCTAGGATGTTTGCCATTTGTTTAAATGTGGATTAAGTACATACATCCCAGACTCCTGCAGATGTGAGATCATAGGGCAACATTCCTTAGGATGGTCATATTGACATATCTCACATCCACTATCATCATCTGTATTTGAGTCCACAACCTCTTCAATAATAGCAACTTTACCCTTACCCTTGTTACGTGCATTTTTTACTTCTCTCTTTTTTCTTTTTTCAAGATCACTACCTTGCTCTCTAGACTCCTCTACTACTTTGAGAACAATTTGAAACCTACTATCTAGGGAGTCCCACATTTGGTCTACTTTTTCCGACACTTCTGATGCTAGCTTTTGGATAGACAAGGTTTTCCTATTCACCATCTCTTTGAGTGATGACTCTTCCTCATCCTCACAAAATCATACTCCATTCTTCTGGAGGGAAGGATCTTGGTTATATTCTTCTGTACTCTCTCTCCTTCATAACTCACCTTCTTTCTTAGCAACCTACTCCAATAGTCTATGAATTTGATGGGAGCTAAGCTCGGATAACCTTCCTTGGGCATAAGTCCCAAGAATTCTCCTCATTTCATGCCTAAGCCCATTTGTGAGATGACGTAGCTGATCCTGCTGCGAATAGCCATGGCCAGGACAACGATGTAATAGTGCATAATAATGGCCCATGGTAGCATCAAGGGTTCATGAATTCCTTGTTTCCATCCTTGGATTTGCTTTCACCAGTTAGACACCTAGGAGTATGTTTGGTACCTATCGTTGAAAAATTCTAACATAGTACTCCACCTACGAATGGATTTTGGTTCTAAGGATTGGTACCAGCTTTCAGCTTCTTTTATTAGTGTCCATGGGAACAACTTAAGTTTTTGCCACTCATTTTCTATGTTTTGCAAGGCACATGTATCATGAAATGCTTGTAAATGATTTTGAGGATCAATGTTATATCCTCCTTCAAATCGTGGGATGTTATTCATGTCTAACCTCTTAAACCTACTATCTTTTTGGTGCCTTATTGGAACTCTCATGACCTCAGTTATGTCTAGCATGCTTCAGGTAGCGAGTAGGGGTTCATCATGATCGTCTCGTTTGTGGCATCTATGGTGCCTATGCTATTCCCTACTCTCCCTTCTTCTATGACGTGATTCCCTAGAGTGCCCTCATCCTTTGTCTTGGCTATCTCATCTGTGACTTCCACTTTTTTTACCCTTATCCTCACAATCTATTTCTCTATGGCTACATCTAGACATTGAAGGAGAGGGTGAAGGAGATGATGAAGGTGAAGAAGAAGGAGAACCACCATCATGATGGTGTCTACTACCTTCTCTTCTGTGGTCTCTACCTCAATCGCAATTACTATCAGAATGCCCACCTTTGTCATGTGTCCTTGTTCCTTTTTCAAACACTTTGTGTCCATTGGTATTAACACTTGGATTATGAATAGTAGAATGAAGGTTTTGATACATAACCCTTGGCCAAAGTCAAGGGGAGGAAAATCATTATGTGGGTGACTACCTAAGGCAGGTTCATCACCCTCAATTTCGCTTAAAACATGGGGGGCATTCTTAAACCATTTTCCCTTCAAGGACTTGTGGTGTTTCTCCTATTGCAAATTCTTTGATGTTGCACCTCTATGGGATGATAGTATCTCGAATCATAGTCCTACACAATGTATTCTACGTGTAAGTGTTGCATGCCTATTCGTGTGAGAGCACAAAGAAGCATACTTGGGACTGAACGGTCAGGAGGTAACACTATGTTATCTTCCAAGTCACGTCAACATAGCTATTCATCTTGATGGAGAATAAAGGTAAAGTTGGGTACATATTCATTGGGATGAATATATTCCACATGAAACTATTGAGGGATTGACAGATCAATGTCATGTGTATCTGATGAGTCATGAATTTGTTGGCTGTGATATCGCTGCCGTGATATCATAGCCATGTTATTGCTGCCATGATATCATAGCCACCAGTTCTATAAATAAGAGGTAACTTTCCTTGTTCTAGCATCTAGTTTTAGTCTCTTAGCAAAGCTCTGGTAGTTTTCCCCTTCCAAAGATAGAATAATTTCCCAGTGTTTGCCTGCAGCATGGTGATTGTAATTGTACGACATCCTTATTCGAGTGTAACATACTTGGACACACACATGATTGGAAATANTGCTTTCCTAGTTAATCTCTCTCACCCTTAACTCATGTTAAAATGCGGAATGAGTACGACTTGATTACGAGCATTTAAGTGTGACTACTTAGTAACCTAGTAGCGTACCTAGGATCTGTGCTTGGTAATCCTAGTGGTAGTCATGCACGAAGTCCAAGATATGTACAGATAATTAAGGAATGGATGCTCATCGCACTTAGGCTAGATTAGATTCTCTTATCCTTTCTCTCATAGCTTAGATAATATTACTTTCCATTGCCTTTAGGAGTAGCATTAGATTAGAAACCCATCATACACCTCACTCTGGACTAAACCATACATGACAAAGCTAATACTAGTCCAGGTGGGAAGACAAAAAACCTGCAACCTAAGGCTAACTATCTAGATGCCACAACTAGTCTGTCTACGGAGTTCGAACGGATTGTGTGCGTAATGCTCATATTCGTATGGTTGAGTGTAGGGGTAACTCGCCACTCATCATTGGTGTCGTTTTCGGGGATGATGCTAGTTATCTATATTAGTTATATCATACAAGGTCGTTGTATAGGACTTAATGATATATCTCTTAAAAAGAAGAAATAATTATAAAAGTCACATATAAATTCACACACAATTTCACAACAATGCCTCTCCTACAAGATTACAATAATGCCACACTTAGTGAGGAAGCTCATTGGAGAACCAAAGAACTATATGACAATGAAGATTGGAGTATGCAACCCAAGGTGGGGGTTTCTTATAAACATAATAAAAAGCAACATCATCCCAATGTACAAAAGCATAACTTACAAGATGATGATGAACCCCTACTGGCCACTACAAGCTTAACACAAATACAAGAGGCTATTCGAATCTCTCATAGGCATCGTAAAGAGAGCCTTCTACCCAAGTTCAATTTAAACAACTTCCCTACTTTTTCAGGAGGCTATGACTTAGATCTGTATCAACATTTACTAGCCTTCTACAATGCCTGCACATGGAACAACATTGATAATAGTTGGAAAAAAATTAAGCTCTTCCCGATGACACTCATTGACCAAGCAAAATTATGGTATAGATCATTAAAANATGAACTACGAACCCATCAAATCTAAGAGCTTATTAAGCGGGTAGCAAAAGAAGAAGGAGAATTGGCTAGATGGGAGAGTGTTGAAAAACATCAACGGGACTAGAATCTTAACTTAACAAAGGTCCATGATCATAAAAAGGAGAAATCAACCAATCTCAAGGTGGAAACCTCATCTTTGCCAGTACAACAACAATCATTAGAAGAAGTCGAGGAAAAGATCAATAAGATGTTGGAATGGACGTATAAAAAGTGTGAAGAAGTTATCAATATTATTGGTGATAGAGTTTTGGAAACCCAAGAAGTAGGACAAAACATCGGACATTCGGAAAGAAGGAATGAAGGAAATAAGTGCTCAACTGCTAATCATACATACAAATGCAACATATGCCTGTATGATCACCCCAAGAGTCAATGCCCAATCTTGTTACATTTATATGAGCATTGGAGAAACATGTTACATCCAGAGTTCGTATAGAGATACTATGTTCCATCACAGTGGCAACAATCCTAGTCATGGGGGAAACCATCCCTACACTGGAGACACCCTTCATATTATTTGAGTCCAAATGCTTATCAAGTTCAACATCCTGTTTCTCCAACTGGGCCACCATACTCTATCGCACCATATTACTATTCTCCATAGTACTATCAGCCCATGTCTTCAACACAACCACCACCTTGTGCACCTTGTCCTCCTCCTAACTTTCAGCATTCTCATCCTTTCCCTTCTTCTACATTGCCACCAACTGTTCCTAAGGTGTCTGCACCATAGCAACAACCCATGAACACCACTTGTGCTGCTACTACCAATAGCAGTGAAAAGCCTCCTCAACATCAAAAGCATCCCTTCTTTAAACATGACCGTAAGAAGGGACAACACAATTCCAAGGCCACTACATCCTTCGACTCAACACAAGTCCAACACTGTGGTGCACCCTTATCTTCAAACCCAACGCCTCATGTTACTTCATCAGGGCCACCAACTAACATTCCAACAACCATACAGCCCAATGAACACAATCTTGGAAGGCAACATCCCAATCCTTGCATACCATCTAATGGTCCCAATTATCATAGTGGGTCAACTCGTTATCTGGGAACTACATCATATAAAGTGCCCCACTATGCTTTTTATAATCAAGTGTGTGAACCTCGATGGGGTAAGTATGATCGGGCCCCAATATTTCCAACATGCAAGGATCCTCATCCTTCATTTATTAATCCTTTCCATACTCAATATTTTAGTTATGGGGGATACCCCCATTCTAAATAACAAGTAGGATTAATAAATATTTTTCATTTTCTTTGATTTTACAACTTTTTATTTTCCATTTTTTCATTTTTCAATTTCTTGTTTTATCTTTTTATCTTTTTGTCTTTTTATGTTTTTGTAAGTAATCTCATCTATGAATAAAACACTCATGTGGCTCATTGGCTGAGGTGTGTTCTATGTTATTAAGTCTTGAGTGAGCAATTATTTGGAACAGTGAGCCCATTACACCCACTCATCCACTCTACAAATAAGAGGTTCTGTTCAAGGGTACAGTGATATTCTTGACACTCTTAAAAGTTAAAATTAATTTTGTGTTCATTATACCTAGAATGAAGAAGGATGGACCAAGAGGGAATGATTAGGGTGTGACATCAAGGGAACTTGTGGATTCTCTTTGGTGATGTCTATGGGAGTTACCATGCAACATGGTTGTACTAAGATCCTTGTAGATCTAACGAAAATGGGAGTAAGAGTAATCAAAGGGCACTCCAAAAATCAAATGCTGTCTAGGGGGTCCCACTGGAAAGACATGCACCCATGCCTGAAGGTTGGTGGCTTCTCTGGATTCAGTATTCAAAAAAAAAAGAGAAAGGAAAAAAGAAGAAGAGAAAAACAAAGTGCCACAAATCACTCCTCCCTTGAACAAAATGCCAAGTGATCGTACGCCTTGTTATTATGGTACTCTTATAGTTGCTCATCATGGGATGAAACAATGTGATGTCACTGATTAGAGGAATGGACTTGGCCCTGATCTTGGAACGACGGGTTAATGACACATTAATCATGCTTTACACATAGGATTCATTGTGCCTTAGGTTAGTTACCTCATGTCCCAATCTCTACGATTCCTTTTTATATCTTGTCTCATCTCATTGTTCATGTAATTGTAGCTCGTGTCCCATGTAGCATAGAATTCTCATCTCATTCTAGTGATAATTACATGTGTGTGTTTTGTAGAATCAGTGCAGATTACATTGAACCCTTCTAGTGCCCACGAACACTTTAAGTGTGGTTACACAAGGGCATTATAGGTTGAAACCTGTTTTGGGGAGGACCCACTTGTGTAATTTTTTGTAATCTTTACTTATGACATAGCTCACACCTACCATCTCTTACCCTCAACTTATTTTTCATAACATTCTTTCAGTATTATTATTACCCCTCTGAATTCCAACGTTCCTATGTACAACGACATAACCTTTTTCTCTACCACGCAAGGTCCTCATTGATAAAACCCACAGATCATTATTCATGTCATCCAAACCATCTAATTACCCAAGAACTCCTTAACAATAGCTTAATGTCCTCAACTTACAACATTTATTGCAAGAAAATCCTTTAAAAATTTGGTATTTTTGTTGTGCCTCATGTCACTAGGGACAAGATATCGCATATGTGATATTGCGTTCGACGTGATATCGCGTACACGATGTATCATACGTGATACTGCATCTTAGCAACCTATAAATAGGTAACCCCCCCCCCCCCACCCTGCGCAACACTTAGCATCATTTTTACCATTCACATGGGGGAGTTTTCGAATTTTTTCTCTACGACTTGCAATTGAGCAACCCTTGCTTTTCTCACTATATCGTGCTCGCTAGTACTCCGATTTTAATTTCGTTTGAACCTGCTTGAACCCGGAGTGTTCAGCTTAGTTGTGGGGGAGGGACACTTGCTGAAAAGTGCCTAAATTTTTTGGAATTTATCATCACCCAAAGGACATCATTTAGAGTAATTAGCTATAACACTTAGAATAATTGTGCCCAAGAATCATTTAATCCTTAGGTATACCGGGAAATTAAAATTGGAAACCACCTAAGTGAAATGGACTCATTATCAAAATCTTTCGGGCAATGTCACATAGAGATAAGATGAATTAATTAATTAAGGATAGTATTAAGGTATAACTTAATTCAAAAACAACCTTACTAAGAATTGACCCTGTGTGATTGCAGATGGCCTCAAAACGTGGACAACAGGAAGGTCCTACTTTAGGTGGGAGCAAATGATCTCAGAGAGGTGGAAGATAAGGTCCTGTTGGATAACATGCAGAACAAGAGGAGCAATCATTCAGTATTCATCAAGAAGATCCTCCTACCGTATGGTCCAAGCAGGTAGAAGGAGGAGTTGCTGCAGCACTTGAACAGGGACAACATCTCACGTTGCCCCAAGATTGTGTTTAGGCCATCCATGAAAAGTCCACATTTGCTGCGGTGATTGCAAAATTGAACTTCAAATCTTTTGTAGAGTTTGCTCCTGAGGCTGTTAGGGATCACCTCAAAGGATCCCCATGATGGCCTACCCTCTCTAAAAGTGGTTCTTGGTACCTAGGAGAGACACACCAATTTTGGCATAATAGGGAGCAAGGCACCACTGTCAATATTTATGGTGTGACTATTGATTTCTTTGTTCAAGCCATTTTGGAAGTATTAAACCTTCCAAATATAGGGCCAAAGGTTGCTCAGAACCAGCTGGACACTTTTAGAACCAATCAACTTAATAAACTGTTGACAAATAATAAAAGGGTGGTAGAAGAAAAAGAGAAGGCTGACTAGGATGCCTCTATGGCACAAGCAAAAACTTACATGCATGCCAAGGCACTCAAGGCCTTACAAGAGGAGAAACTCCAAGCCATACTTCAACGCCATCAAATCCCAAGACTTGGAGTGCAAGAAAAAGGAAAGACACCTATGGAGGAGGCACCACCACTAGGAACTACATGAGTTCCACCATTTTGTAATCATAGGATATTCTTTTGTGTTGTGTCTCAATTTTGTTCTAACTCCACACTGTGACATGAATCCATTCTAGTTAGTCAATACTTCCATACCTATCCACTATGTAATCAATGGAGCTTGTTCTCTCTATAACTTAAGGATGAGTTTTCATTCAGTCATGGGGGTATGATGAGTCATGAATTTGCTGGCTGTGATATCGCTGTCGTGATATCACATCAGCCACGATATCGCATCCTTCCTGCGATATCATGTACGTGATATCGTAGCCCACCGCCAGTTCTATGAATAAGAGGCAGCTTTCATTGTTCTAGCATCTAGTTTTAGTCTCTTAGCGAAGCTCTAGTAGTTTTCCCCTTCCAGAGATAGAATAATTTCCCAGTGTTTGCCCGTAGTATGGTGATTGTAATTGTACGACATCCTTATTTGGGTGTGACGTACTTGGACACGCACATGATCAAAAATAAAGATCGAGATTACTTCATCATTGTAGCATTCACTTATTTTAATTAATCATTTAATTAATTGTTATTTACTGCTTTTCTAGTTAATCTCTCTCACCCTTAACTCATGTTAAAAAGTAGAATGAATTCGACTTGATTACGAGCATTTAAGTGTGACTACTTGGTAACCTAGTAACGTACCTAGGATCTACGCTTGGTAATCCTAGTGGTAGTCATGCACGAAGTCCAAGATGTGTACGGATAATTAAGGAACGGATGCTCATCACACTTAGGCTAGATTAGATTCTCTTATTCTTTCTTTTTTAGCTTAGATAATATTACTTTCCATTGCCTTCAGGAGTAGCATTAGATTAGAAACCCATCATACACCTCACTCTGGACTAAATCATACGTGACAAAGCTAATACTAGTCCAGGTGGGAAGACAACGAACTGCGACCTAAGGCTAACTATCTAGATGCCACAACTAGTCCATCTACGGAGTTCAACTGGATCGCGCGTGTAACGCTTGTATTCATATGGTTGAGTGTAGGGGTAACTCGCCACTCATCAGTATCGTACCGCTGATTACTTCTTGTGTTAGTCCTAGGTGGTGAAGTGCTTTGTGTAAAGAAGAAGACATTTGCTCTTGTTCAGTGTGCAATGTACTATTATCTTTCCCTTAACCAACCCTAAGGATTCGTTCCAATGATGTGAATGATTTCCTAAGTTCTACTTATTGCACAAACAACTAAGTCCTTGACAACAATGCCAATGATGAGTGGCGAGGTACCCCTATGCTCAACCATACAAATATGAGAGTTTCATGCATGATTCAGTTGAATTCCAAGGACTAAGTGCTTGTGCACCTTTGTGGAACAACAGCGGGTTGGTTAATCGTTGTCTCCCAAACTTGTATGTCATGATTGTATGGTTAAGAAAGCTTGAGGCATATCATTTTTATAGTTTTTATGTATTTTATTTCCTATGCTAGTAAGGAGCGGGAGAGAGATAACTAAGTAACTAATCTAATTTAACTACTCATTAACTAAGTTCTAATTACTCCTAACACTAGTATCCATTCCCACTTGCTGTACACATCCTGAACCAATGCAACGCTGCTGGGATTACCAAACGCTAATCGTTATTGGGTTACCAAGCACCACATGCATGCTCGAAGTGGTCGTACTTAGTGTATTTAACTAAGAGAGTTGTAGGGTGAGAGAAATCATTAATCAACTAGGAAAGCATTAAATAATAATTAACACTATTTAATCTATTCTATATGCTGGAAGGTTTATCATAAAGTTCGTCTTTATTACCGTACACAAAGTGTGCTCAGGTACACAATGCTCAAATAAAGATCCGTTCACTCTATGACTCCTACTACAGGCATGCAGAAATAATTCTAACTCTGGAGGCAAAAAATGGCAAGAGTTTGGGCTAAGGGACTAACTATCTAATGTGGAAACCAAGGGCACCACCTTTTATTTATAGGCAAGGAGACAGGTCACGATATCAAGTATCCGACATCACATGGTTGGATCCGATATCACGGATGTGATATTGCGGTTCATCACCAATAGATATCATGAACAATGTGATTTTCTTATAGCTCCAAAGAGAATATATTCAACTACTAAGATTCATGAAGCTCATGTGCGTAATGAGACATATGTGGTCTACCAAAGGACTACAGATAAAGAGATAAATCAAGCCAAGGAAGAAGTATCAAAATAGTTGAAAAGAAGCTTATCCATGAAGCGTCTAGCCTCTTCTTGTAATCAACCAGTCATTGAGATCTTTAGATGGATGGAAAGTAGAGATCATTCTCTGGCTAGAGATTTTTCTGATGAATATTTAGCTTTTGGAACAAAACAATTTCTTTTGGAAGCTTTAGTATCCAAAAGAAGTCATGCTTGATGAAAGATTCTCATCAAATGAATCTAAATATGCAAGGGTTAAAGTAGTAAAAAATAAGCATTAAAAGAATAAAAGCTAATAAAAAATATCCACTCCTCAAACAACAACAGTATTAAGAGCTACTTAAGTTATAGGACATACAATAGCAACAATAGAAGGAAGGGGAAAGATCATCATAAGCTTTGACAACTTTTGACTTCCCCTTAGACTATTTAATGAAAGGATCAGCTCATTCTTTTAAAGAAAAAGAAAAAGAAGGAAGATTCATTCTTAATAAAATGTTGCAAACTAAGCCAAGAACTGAAGCAAGTGTTATCTTTTCTTATAAGAAAGATAATCCTCAAACTAGAGGCCAAAAGCTAATGATGTCCCATCAGGATATATTAGATACTATAGCTATTTTAATTAAGGATATTAGATAAGTAGCTAATAGTCAAATAGTTAAGCTCAAAGAATATTATATGCAAAATGAACAAAAGATAGCTTTAATGGAAGAGGAACTAAAAAGCTCCAAAAGATGAAAATGAGCAGCTCAAGGCCACAATTATTATTAAAGAATCACTGCTAGGAAATAAAGAGTAGGATATGGTACAATTAGAGGAGAAGCTAATTGTTGTGAGCTCTGAACTAGAACAGGCTAACAAGGGTGAAGCTTTAGATGATTCTTATTTGCTATGGCCTAGTTTTCAAGAGTTGATTACTAAACATAGCTACAATAAAGAATGGATACAAGAGACTCAAGATGAGATTAAAGAGGTAAAGAAAAATCAAGTTATTTTCATTTAGATGGTATAAAGAGCTCATGAGTTGGTTAGAGTGGCTACGAAGAAAAGAGAAATATTGCTGCAATACAAAAAATATTTTTTAGACAACATGATGATAACAATTGAAAGAATAATGGAAAAAGCTACTCAAAAGAAATTAGAGTTGGAGCCAAGTTATTCAACCATAGGAGTTGCATTGAATGAGCTAATTGATTCATTAGCTAAATTAGGCACCAATGAAACATAAGTTGAAGATGTTAATAAAAAAATCAACAACACTAAAGCAACTACATTGAATCAGGTTATAAAAGTTCTTTTCCATCATGGGAAGTTAGCTTAGCGATTATCAATAAAGTGCTTACGATTCAAAAAATAAAGAAAGCTTATTAGAAGGTTGAACAACTGCTTAACGATTTACAGCTCTATGAGGAAAATGTAAAATTGATTAAACCATAAATTTGGAACTATAGTAACTACCAAAAGCTACTATATAAAGCTTTGAGTAGATTTGTAGAAAGGGGGAAGAAATGGAAGATACTTTTGTAAAGAACTTGTAAAGATTATTTTACTTAATGGCATACTATATAGATTCTGTTTATCTTTTTTAGTTTTTTTTTCTTAATTTGCATTAGAAAAGGATAGCTTGCTTTTCTTATTTAACTTAATTTATATATAGCTATTTTTAGATAAATGATAAATTTTGGAATAAGTTATTTTCTCAAAACACCAAGGTTTAACTTATCCTTATTATTCTAACTGAATGGGATAGTTTCTGTAAGTATTAGTTCTAAATCAATTTAGCATAGAATTGAAGTCATATTTAGTGCAATTTGAGCTCCATGAGCTCAAAATGAAAGAATGATATATTCTATAAAATTTCTTCGTGCATTATCTTAGCTATGTAGATTTTAGAGTTAAATAAGTAGAACGCTATCAATTTTCATTGTTATGTTAAGGGATAGCTAAAAAAGATAATAATTATTATAGAAAAAATAACACTTTTTTGAAGTAGATTATCTAGCCATAATTAGCTCATTTAAACTAGCAAAAGCTATTTGAGGGTCTTTGTGCCTTAGTAGAACTAAAGACTAGCAACCATCTAAAATGAGTTATCTAGATTGCTTTAGAGTAGGGTCATAATCCTACTCCAATAGTCATCTCCCTAAAACTTTCTCTATAACAAGTCTCTAAGCATGTTTTGAGTTTAGCAATAGGATCATCTCCTTGAGGCTTAATCCTCATCCTACCAAGGTAGGATCCTTGGAAGGTTGGTAGATGAGCGAAAGCCTAATCTCTTTTGAGTGATTATGCTCATGCACAAACCTATGTCTTACGATTGAAGTTTAGTATTCGATGAATATTATCAATACTATATTTTTCTAGTCACAATCATTCTTCATGAAACCATCCTTGTTGATATTTTTAGCTGATCCCTCTTGAGAATTTGTTACTATTTTTATTTCTTATATAGAATATTAAGAATTAATATATTACTTTAGCTTTTAGTGGCAACAAATTAGCTTTTAATAAAATTATTGCACATGGAAATTGAGTTTTCATCTTGAATTCATCTAATAAGAGCTATTTTTGAGTTTTTTGAAAATTTTTCATGATTCTTGATTAAGACGTAGGCCTTACACCACATCTTCATAAAGTACAATAGTTTGCATAATTATTTGAATAAGATATTTTTGAATTATCCAAGTCCAAATATTGCAAGTGCTACATTTTGTCTACACTAAATAGAAAGCCTTCCATCCACTTAAACCTAATTGTAATATACAATTCTTCCATTTATAATTTTGAAAGCATTCTACTCCCAAATATTTGTGAGTATAAAAAATCTGAAGTCTTTTATTATTTTGCTAAAAAATACAATCTCTTATATTATTTCCATAAATTAGTAGGTTTGGGTAACTGTAACGGAATATAACATTGCGTTCGTAACGGTAGAGGGGGTATGGGTAATGCTGATGCTATTTGTTATTGTCCATAACGCTACGGGTTTGATGTGCCGTAGTCGGTGAGACGGAGGCCGGCAGAATAGCAGTGGAAGGACATACAGATTGGGACTGCACTGCACTGCACTGCACAGGAGGACGGTTGAGACAGCAGTGGCACAGCATAGCAGTAACATGACAGTAGCAGCCAAGCCACAGCAGCAACGTGCCCAAAACCACGAGCATCATGCTATGTCTGCACAACCCGTTGCTGGTTCCGCCAGACCTGAAACGGCCCATCCGGTGTCCCTCAATGACGGTGCCCCAGAAATCGGCAATGCACGGCCGGCACCTCCAGCAACCACGTGATGCCCGGACACTGATATGACTAATGAGTTTGCCTTTAATGAAAGTAAAGTTGCATTCATTGTTTGATTTCATGCACTTTAATGGGAGTGCACCATAGCTGTTTAGTGATGCGGCAACACTTGACACTGGTATGTCGGCCCCGTGGCATGTAAAGCGTTTTCCATAATCAATTTTATTTGCCGTTTGACTGATGTGTGGTGAGGGTTGTAAAGCCCGTTCTCATTGTGGTTTATTCTCTATTTAGGTTTGGGTTTCATTGAATTTATTTTTAAATTTAAGAAAACTCATAACAAGATATCCTCATAAATGGTTATCCTCATAAACGGTTAGAAATGTCTTTGAGTTTTGGGTTTATAAAAAAATATTTTGGGTTCCACACCACTAATTTTTAATGGTTATTCTCATAAATGGTTAGAAATGTCTTTGGGTTTTGGGTTTATAAAAAAATGTTTTGGGTTCCACACAACTAATTTTTATTTTTAGATTTGTGTTTTATTTTTACAAAATTTAAATTTAAAAAAACTTATAAAAAATACTTTCTAGTCTACATATATATACCACTCCTACCTTCATACAAAAATCATAACAAACATCATTTCAATTACTAACAAAAATAGTATTTAGCAATTAGATTTGGGTGGAAAATAGAATTCAACATCGAGCTACCTATTTTTTTTAAAAAAGAAAAAATTTAAAATAAAAAAAATATTATTTCAAGAAGTTCATTCCTATAAATAGATAACATGCCAGGTGATAGAAAGCGTGAGTTAAATCGAGAAAGACAACAACGTTTTATAGATCGAAGAAAAGAAGCTCAGGAAAGGGTAGATCCTTTGGAGTTGCAAAGAATGGAAGAAGATTACTTACATCAAAGAAGGCGTAGAGAAGAAATGAGGGAACAATAGTTGCAAGAAAGTGAGGTATGTAGACAAAAAAATATTTTAGTTATATAGAAACTTCATTGCATTTCTGGGTTAATAAAGCTATCTATATCATGTTATTTTGTAGAATAATCTTTCACAGATAGGAAGGGGTTGCAGACGAGGATGAGGACATGGACATGGACATGGATGTT